>PITA01009926.1:0-50108 GCA_004023965.1 Spilogale gracilis
TTTTTTTTTTAAAGATTTTATTTATTTGACAGAGAGAAACACAGCCAGAGAGGGAACACAAGCAGGGGGAGTGAGAGAGGGAGAAGCAGGCTTCCCGCCGAGCAGGGAGCCCGATGTGGGACTCGATCCCGGGTCTCCGGGATCATGACCTGAGCCGAAGGCAGTCGCTTAACCAACTGAGCCACCCAGGCGTCCCTGGTTTGCTAATTTTTAAATTAATGCACCACTAGTATGATATTATTTTAACTTACAGGTTTATAAGAAGAGTTATCTGGTAATAAAATTTCTCCCAACATTCTTCTTCTTTCACTTTTTCAAAAAATGGTTATTTCACTTATTCCAGATTAGTTTTAGAATAATATTTCCAAGTTTAAAAAAAGAGGTGGGACACCTGGGTGGCTCAGTTGGTTAAGCGACTGCCTTCGGCTCAGGTCATGATCCCGGAGACCCAGGATAGAGTCCCACATCGGGCTCTCTGCTCACCGGGAAGCCTGCTTCTCCCTCTCTCACTCCCCCTGCTTGTGTTCCCTCTCTGGCTGTGTTTCTCTCTGTCAAATAAATAAAAATCTTTAAAAAGAAAAAAAAATGAGGGGCTCAGTTGGTTAAGCATCTAACTCTTGATCTCAGCTCAGGTCTTGATCTCAGGGTTGTGAGTTCAAGCCACATGTTGGGTGTGAAGCCTACTTAAAAAGAAAATGAGATTTTTGTAGACTTGCATTTAAATTTATGGATCAATTACTAAGTCCTCCCCGCATCCCTTAACAGAATATCGCATATTTGCCTTTCCCTTTATTTTCTTCATGTTCTTCTGTAAAGTTCAGTAGTTTTCTTCCTGTAAGTCTTGCACGTTTCTGTTAATTGTGTTCCAAGGTATTTTATAGTTTTGTTGCTAGGATGAATGAGATTTTCCCCCCCAACTGAACTGGTTGTTTCTTGTTTCTTTCTCTTTCTTTTCTTTTTCCTTCCTTCCCTTCCTTTGCTTCCTTCTCTTCTTTCCTTCCTCTTTTCTTTCTCCCTTCTTTTTCTTTTTTCTTTCTTTTTCCTTCCTTTTCTTCTTTCTCTCCTTCCTTCCTTCCTCCCTCTCTCCCTCCCTTCTCCTCTCCCTCCCTCCCTCCCTTTTTCTCTCCCTCTCTCCCTCCCTCCCTTCCCTCCCTTCCTTTAAGATTTATTTGAGAGAAAGTGAGTGAGCATGAGCATGAGTGGGAGGGAGGGGCAGAGGGAGAGAGGGAGGGAGAAGCAGACTCCCCACTAAGCAGGGAGCCCAACACAGGGTGACCCCAGGTCCCTGAGATCATGACCTGAGCCAAAGGTAGACACTCAACCAACTGAGCCACCCAGATGCCTCTAACTGGTTGTTTCTTGATCTAGGAAAGCTATTTCAGAAGTTTTATATATGTCTTTTGGTTGACAACTGCTGCTCTTTATTAGGTTTAACCATTTTTCAAGATTGATTATCTCTAGATTTCTAGGTAGATACTTAGTTTACAGCCAAAAATTATATCCTTTCCAACAGAAATTTGTTATCCTACTTTATTACAGTGGCTAGATTATCCTCTCAGGACACCATCAGATAAAAGTGGTTAGAAAGGGTCTGCCTTAGGATCATAGGGGAAGACAGGAAAAAATGAAACAAGAAAAACCAGAGAGGGAGACAAACCATAAGAGACTCTTAATCAGGAAACAAACTGAGGGTTGCTGTAGTGGAAGGGGGTGGGAGGGATGGGGTGGCTGGGTGATGGACACTGGGGAAGGTATGTGATGTGATGTGCACTGTGTATTGTGTAAGACTGATGAACAACAGCCCTGTACCCAAAACAACATATTATATGTTAATCATACGTACATACATACATACATACATACATACATAAAGGGTCTGCCTTCTCTCTGACATTATTTCTTTGTTAAGAATGATGCATGTTGAACAAATATTTCTCCAAAGAAGACATCTAAATGGCCCACAGACACATGAAAAAGTGCTCAACATCCCTCAGCATCAGGGAAATACAAATCAAAACCACAGTGAGATACCACCTTAAACCAGTCAGAATGGCTAAAATTAACAAGTCAGGAAAGGACAGATGCAGTTGAGGATGCAGGGAAAGGGGAACCCTCCTACACTGTTGGTGGGAATGCAAGCTGGTACAGCCACTCTGGAAAACAACATGAAGATTCCTCCAAAAGTTGGAAATAGAGCTACCCTATGGCCAGCAATGGCACTACTGGGTATTTACCTTAAAGATATAAACGTAGGGATCCAAAGGAGCCCATGCACCTGAATGTTTATAGCAGCAATGTCCACAATAGCCAAACTATGGAAAGAACCTAGATGTCCATCAACAGAGGAATGGATAAAGAAGATGTGGTACACACACACACACACACACACACACACACACACACACACACCGGGATACTATGCAGCCATCAAAAAGAATAAAATCCAGCCATTTGCAACGATGTGGATATAACTGGAGGGTATTATATTGAACGAAATAAATCAATCAGAGAAAGACAATTATCATATGATCTCTCTGATATGAGGAATTTGAGAGACAGGGCAGGGGGTTATGGGAGTAGGGAGGGAAAAAAATGAAACAAGATGGGATGGGGGACGGAGACAAACCATAAGAGACTCCTAACCTCAGGAAACAAACTGAGGGTTGCTGGGGGGTGAGGGGAGGGATAGGGTGGCTGGGTTACGGAACAAATAAAAATTAGTAAAAAAAAAGATAAACATTTTTAAAAATTAAAAAAAAAAAAAAGAATGATCCATGTTGGAGGTGCCTGGGTGGCTCAGTTGGTTAAGCATCTATCTGCTTTCAGCTGAGGTCATGATCTTGGGGTCTTGGGATTAGCCTGCATCAGGTTCCCTGCTTAGTGGGGAGTCTGCTTCTTCTTCTCCCTCTGCTCTTCCCCTCCCCCATTTCCACATACTGTCTCTCAAATAAATAAATAAGATATTTTTTTTAAAAAGCTCTTATTTATTTATTTGACAGAGAGAGAGATCACAGGTAGGCAGAGAGGCAGGCAGAGAGAGGAGGAAGCAGGCTCCCTGCTGAGCAGAGAGCCCCATGCAGGCCTCGATCCCAGGACCCTGACATCATGACCTGAGCCAAAGGCAGAGGCTTTAAGCCACTGAGCCACCCAGGCGCCCAATAAGTAAGATCTTAAAAAAAAAAAAAAAAAAAAAAAGGAAAGAACGATGCATGCTGAGTGTACACCTCAAAATAATGTAACACTTTATGTTAACTCCAAAAGAATTAAAAAAAAAAGAACGATGCTGGGTGTTTTTTCAGATTTATCATGTTAATGAAGCTTCTTTTCCCCCCTAATTTATTAGGGGAGTTTCAAAAATAAAGAACAAATGTTGAATTTCACCTTCAAATATTTTATTATCCACGAGAGACTCTTAGGTCTGTTTATTTCCTTTGACCTACTTCTGTGAAATATGGTATTAGATTTCTTTTATGGGGCCATCATTATGTTCTCAATAAACTCACCAAATGCATCAGGGCTCTGGAGCTGAGCAGACCTGGGTTGCCATCCTAGCCTACCACTTACTAGCTGAGCATCATGGGCAAGTGCTAATGTGTTCTAAGTTCTAATGCATCATGGGATGGACAACAAATGCTGGTAGTTCATGTTCCTTTACTATATCGATAAATTTGTTAGTGCTTTATTTAGGATTTATGCATTTCTATTGCTGAGCTTGGTGTGAAGTGTATGTGCGTATGATCATGATTTATTAGGTTGTGCTCATAAAAATGAGTTACATTGGTTTTCTTATTTTCCTATGCCCTACAACAGTTAAAACAGTAAGAGGTATGTATACACCAAAGTCCACAGCAGCACTATTCACAAGAGTCAAGAATGGAGGCAACCTAAAGCATTGACATATGGATGAGTAGAGTAGACAAACAAAAAGTATTATATACACATGATGGAATATTATTCAGCCTCAAAAAGGAAGGAAATTCTGGTACATGCTGTAACAGAGATGAACCTTGAGGATGTTATGGTAGGTAAAACAAACTAGTCACAAAAAGACAAATATTGTATATTCCATCTACATGAGGTATCAAAAGAAGTCAAATGCATTAGGACAGAACAGAAGGGTGGTGACCCTGGAGTGGGGGGGTGGGAGAAACAGATGTTCAATGGGTACAGAGTTTTAGTTTTGAGGATATAAAAGTTCTGGAGATCTGTTTCATAAGAATGTGAGTATACTTAACACTACTCAACTGTACATTTAAAAATGGCTAAGATGGCATATTTTATTATGCGATTTTTTTTGCCACAATCATAATTACTTTAAATGTAAATGGACAAAATTCTCCAGTCAAAAGACACTGAGTGGTTAAATGGGTAAAAATACAAGATCCTTCTATATGCTGCCTATAACAGACTCACTTCAGATGTAAGGACAAACACAGATTGAAAATAAAGAGATAAAGGAAGATGTGCCGTGCATATAGAAACCAAAAGAAAGCTCGGGTAGCTATACTTATATCAGAAAAAATGATTTTAAAACAAAGACTGTAATAAGAGATAAAGAAGGTACAAGCTCAAAAAGATAATGCACCCACCATGTTCACTGCAGCATTACATAATGATAAAGGGGTCACTCCAACAAGAGGCTAGGGAGCATGGGAGCATCCAAATATATAAACCAAATATTAACAGACCTACAAAAAGAAACAGAGAGCAATACAATAATAGTAGAAGACTTTGGTACATACTCACATTAAATACAGACAGAAAATCAATAAGGAAACATCAGGTTTAAACAAAACTTAGGCCAGATCAACTTAACAGACATATATAGAACATTCCATCCCAAAGCAACAGAACACACATTCTTCTCCAATGTATATGGAATACTCTCCAGGATAGATCATATATTAGGCCACAAAACAAGTCTTCACAAATTTAAAAAGACTGAAATTATACCAAGCAACTTTCCCAATGACAATGGTATGAAACTAGAAATCAACTACAAGAAGATAAGTAGAAAATTCACGAATATGTGGAGATTAAACAACATGCCACTGAAAAACCAATGGGTCAATGAAGAAATCAAAAGCAAAATCAAAATACACCTTGAGACAAATGGAAATACAACATACCGAAACTTATGGGATGCAGCAAAATCAGTTATTAGAGGGAAGTTCACAGAGATAAACCCATTTTAAGAAGCAAGAAAAATCTCAAACAACCTGACTTTAAATCTCAAAGAACTAGAAAAAGAAGAAAAATGAATTCCAAAGTTACTAGAAAAAAAGAAAATAACGGTCATAGCTTAAATAAATTAAATAGAAACTAAAAAGATAAAGGAAAAAAATCAATGAAACGAAGAGCTGATTTTTTGTTGTTGTTGTTGTTGTTGTTTTTTCCAAGAGCTGGTTTTTTGAAAAGATAAACAAAACTGACAAACCCCTGGATAGATGCATCAAGAAAAAAAAGAGAAAAGGCTCAAATAAAATCAGAAATGAAAGAGGAGATGTTACAACTGATACCACAGAAATACAAATGATCGCAAGATACTACAATTATATATCAACAGATTGGACAATGTAAAAGAAATGGATAAATTCCTAGAAACATACAATCTTCCAAGACTGAATCATGAATAGAAAATCTCAACAGACTAATTACAGTAAGGAGATTGAACCACTAATTTAAACACTAAATACAACAAAATTCCAGGACAAAACAGCTTCATTGGTAAGTTCTACCAAACATTCAAAGAATTAATACCAATTCTTTTCTAATTCTTCCAAAAATAGAATAGGAAGGAACATTTCCAAGCTCATTTTACAAAGGCCAGCAAGCATTACCTGATATCAAAACCAGACAAGGACACCACAAGAAAAGAAAATTAAAGGTCAATTTCCTGATAAACATAGATGCAAAAGTCCTAAACAAAATATTAGCAAAGTGAATTTAACAATACATTAAAAGGATCACACACTATGATCAAGTAGGATTTATTCCAGGGATGTTGAGAAAATGGAACCCTTGTGCACTGTTGGAGGGACTATAAATTGATGCAGCTACTTCTGAGTATTTATCTGAAGAAAATGAAAACACTAGCTCAAAAAGATACATGCACCCACCATGTTCACTGCAGCATTATTTACAATAGCCAACATATGGAAACAACCTAAATGTCCATTGATGGATGAACAGATCTATATATCACACATATCTCCCCACCCCATATATATATAGGCATGCATGCCATGGAATATTATTCAACCATAAGACAGAATTTTTAAATTATCATATATAGAATCACACATGTTGTGAGATACACACATGTGTGCACAATGCATGCAATGGATTATTTTTCAGCCATTAAAAAGAATGAAATCTTCTCATTTAACAACATGTATGGACCTTCAGGGCATTGTGCAAAGGGGATTAAGCCTGACAGAAGACACAGAGAGACAAATATCGTATGATCTCACTTATATGTAGAATCTTGATAAACAAAACAAGCTCATAGGTACAGAGAATAGATTGGTGACTGCCAGAGGAGGAGGAGGGGTGTGGTGAAATGGGTGAAGGGGGTCAACAGGTATAAAATTCCAAAATATAAATCAGTCATGGGGATATAATGTATAATCTGGCAACTATAATTAATCATATTGTCACTATAAGGAAAAATTGTAACTATGTAGTACTGGATGTTAACCAGACTTATTGTGGTGATCATTTTGCAATACATACAATACCAAATTATGTGGTACAACTGAAACTAATATAACATTGTATATCAATTATACCTCAATATAAATAAGAATACATACATACAATCCGAATAGTGATATGATAAAGAAAATAGCATGAGAATTACCAGTTCCTTGAATGTTTGAAAGAACTCATCCATAAAAGCATATAGAGATAGCACTCATATGCTTTTTTCCATTTCTTCATTAATTATTGACCGCTCAGTTCTTCTATTTAACTTAAGATGATGAAGAGAACTTTGATTTCATTTACACATACAATTTTCCCCCCAGAAAATCACCTATTTCACTGAGGAGCAAATTCATTAGCCTACTTACATGTAGTACTGTCTTATAACATAAATTCACTGTATCCCCTTGTTCATTTCTAATTTTGAATTTTTTTTCTGACTTTATTCCTTTTTTGAAAAATGACATTATGAATTTATCTACTAACTCTATTTTTAAAATTCAGTATTTCTGCTGTTTCTTTCTTCCTTTTCTACTATAATTTTGTTCTTTATTTTGAGTCATATGTTTAATTCATTTCTTTATTCTTTCTCATTATATAGTTAAAGCATTTAATGTTCTAAATTTCCTTCTTTGTACAGCTTGTAGAAATGCCAGATGTTTAGTTTGTGATACTGCATTATCATTCATCTCTGAATAAGTAAATATGCAGTTTTTAGCATCTCATAGGCTTTCCTTCTTTTCCCTAAGAGGTAAGTGTCTATGACTAACTTGTTAATTTTTAAACTGTACAATCTTTAAAATCATTATTCAAAACATGTGCACATTTACTATTCTGTTCCCCCCAGAACCCCAGAGATTTCCCACTTATTAGCCGGGTGACTTTGGATAAGTCTGTGCCTTTATTCCTATCTTTTTGAGTGTCAGACACTATTCTGGGAGTTGAGAATACAGGAGTGAACAAAACCAAGTTGCTGTTTTCAAGGAGTATACTTTGGATATAGAAGCTAGAAATAAACAGGATGATTTTAGCTAAGGACAGTGCTATTCGGAGAGTAAAAAGGAGGTGTGGTAGAGTGATGGGGTGTCAGGGAAGACCACTGTCAGGGGCCATATCCCATGAGCTCATCTTGGTCATTAGCCCAGAAAACCTCTCCTGAGCCATTTGGCACCAGTCCTATCCCCTTGTTTTAAACTGTTGCCTTCCTTGGCTTCTGTGATAAGATAGTGGCGCTACTATCTCTTGGTCTCCTCCTGCCTCTCTGACCTCCCCGCTTTCAGCCTTCATCACATCTTCTCTTGACTACCCACTGAATGAGCCTGTTGGGCAGGATAACCATCTGTCCTGGCAGTTAGAAGAGAACCCAACTGCTGGCTCCCTCTGCTGAGAGCGCTTGCTCACCATCAGACCTTTGGCACAAGGTGACACTGCGGTGACAACATGGGTCCAAAGAACATCGGAGGCAAGGACTTAAGATGGCTTCCCACAAAATGGAGACAGAGCTTCTCAATCAGGGCACAAGTCCAGCTGGCTTCCTTACACACAATTCAACACCAAGGACTCAAATTCAAGAAGGGCTAAGCAGAAGAAAGTAAGGAAATGCCAGGCTGACTGAAAGGCACTCAACACAGCGCTGGAAAACAAGCATGATTCCTACCCTTACAGAATTTACATGACCATTCAGACCTGATCCACATACAAAGACAATGAGAAAACACTGCAAAACAGCAAAAAACGATTCATCAATTGTGGGAAACAGCCTAAAAGTGGCACTGGAGTTAAAGAAGGAAGCCCCCAGAGTGAACTTACCAGTGAGAGAAGAAACGAGAGGAGGTGGAATTTGAACTAAGCCCTAAGGGAAGCAGATGTGGTCACCAAAGGACACAAGCGCCCCTGGTACAACCAGGCTGGATTCGGGATCTAACAGATCCAGTGAATGATCCCGGACACACCCCATAAGCTCCAGGCTGCTAACCCCAAATAGGCTAAGGTTGACAAGAAACTCAACCCTCGGTTAAGGTTAAGGCGTGGGGACTTTGTGAAGAGGGTCAAAGTTCTCTTCCTCTTCATTCATTTCAAAAAATAGTTGGAAAAACAAGTGTGGGAGGTTCAAAGAGGAGTGGGATGGAAACAAGGGATAAAACATAATGGTGCAATCTCCTTGGGTCCTTGCTCTGCTCTGGGTCTTAGGGGAAATGAATGGAACTCTGGACTGTTTCTTCTGGTTCTTGAGATTCTTAGTTTTCCAGCTCAGGACAACAGAACAGATCAGGTAAGATATTTGGAGCTGAGGCCCAGCTAGTGATAAGTGGATCTGCCTCAAGAGTCTTGTAGCCAGAAGGTGGGTACTGCAAAAGTCTAGTAGGAGGAGCAATGGCACCTCATCTCTAGCATTTCTGGAGATAAAAATAACAGGTGCCTTCAATCTTTATGGAATTTTATAACTCTCATAGTTGGACAAGGATTTCACTTTGTCCTCATTTGAGGTAGACATATCAGATGGATCCCATTTTATAGATTTTTATTTTATTTTTTTATTTTATTTTTTTTTAAAGATTTTATTTATTTGGTAGAGAGAAACACAGCCAGAGAGAGAACACAAGCAAGGGGAGCAAGAGAGGGAGACGCAGGCTTCCCGCCGAGCAGGGAGCCTGATGTGGGGCTCCATCCCAGGTCTCCAGGATCATGACCTGAGCTGAAAGCAGTCGCTTAACCAACTGAGCCACCCAGGCGCCCCCATTTTATAGATTTTTAAAGCAGTTTGGGAAATTAAGTGACTTGTAGGTAAATAAACAGCTGGGCCTAAAGGCAAAGTCTTACATGTTCATTCTGGCACTTCCTCTCCAGAGGATAATGTTCCCATAGTCCTGATCCAAACAGGCTTTCTCAGTACCCCAGGCAAAGCTCCTCACAAAAAACGAAATGAGCCTTGACTCAGAAGTTCCACTCCTGGTCACAAATTGGTCTCCAAACCCAGGCAGGGTTAAAACACTGAGGTATGGAGGTGGGGGGAGAGGGGCCAACAGGCACAATACCTACTGACAGTTTTCTAAGGAACAACTGGTCTGTTCCTAAAACTGTTCTCAAAAGCTATTTGAAACAGACCAACATTGCAGGATTCACTGGGCTTTCAGGTCATTACAGCTTTGTCCTCAGAGGTCTCTATTCCTCCAAGCCCCCCGGGGAAAAATTTTTCCCTCCACTGGGGCCAATGACACCCAGAAGCAGCAATCAGCAGGCAAAGGGGATAGGCACCATGATTTTAAAAACAGGGGTGCCAGAATGAAAGCTGAAGCCCTTGCCTCTCAAGCACCAAATACGTACCATACTAGCCCCATTAGGGAATGCTTCTCCCCATGCTGCCTTTTAAGGTCTCTGTTACCTGAGAAAGCAAAATAAAGGCTGAAGTGGTTTCTGCTTCCTCTTTGGTGGCATTTAACTGGAGTACGTGAAAGTGATCATCTGAAGAAAGCCAATCCTGCCCAGATCTCCCGCAAAGCAGCTGCCCCAGAGTCTCTCTGTTCCAGGGCCCATGGCACTTTGGAAGATCTGGGTCTCTGAAGCCAACTGGGATGCAACCAGACACTGCTTCTCTCTCCCCACTCAGCCCAGACCAGAAAGCATGGCGCTCCTGTGGCTTGGGAGAGCAAAAAGGCTTTCAGGAGCCCAGGAATCAGTCTCTTTACTGAGCAGTTGCTATTCTTTCAATATAAGCTGCTTCCTCATGTTTCATGATCTGATTCCGTTTTATTCACAATTATGGAATGCTTCCCTCCTTTCCCTACAACTCTAGCTCCTTTTCTCTTTCATGGGTCTGCTCCATCTCCCTGCTTCCTTGGGGGCTGGTTTGCAACCAAGATTTCCCCCAGAGCTAGGCGGGGAGACAAACACTGAAACCACCCTGTGCAGAGTGGTTCTGCTGCAGCAGGTGCACAGAGGGCATTTGCAGACTGGCTTCCTGCCCCCTGGCAGCCTCTGAGACTTTTTACACACAGGTGCAGAGGCAGAAAAGATGTGGCCATTTGGTAAAAAGTAAATGACCGATGTGGTTGTGACACCTGACATATTCAGTTCACTCCAGTCCAACAAACATTTGCAGAATGTCTCTGAAGTGCAGAGATGGGTGAGAGAGCTCACAATTCTTAGGTATAGTGGTCCCTGAACTATGACTCAGGCCATGCTATTCAACCCTGGCTGTACCCTAGTGGCTTTAGAGACAAAGACCAAAACAAAACAAAATCACTGTCTGGGGCCCCACCCCAGAGATTCAGAATTCATTGGTGTTGAGGTAGAACACAAGTTCTTTTGTTTGTTTTGTTTTTTAAATGCTCCCCAGGCATTTGAATGTGTATCCAGGGTAAAAGCTTCTGTGGTCAAATGCAGAAAGTTCCAAACAAAGGCTAAATTTAGGTTTCAGGGACACAGAGCTATTGCAGGTTTTGGAGCAAGAGTAGAAACATGAGGATAGCTGTAATGTGGGAAGCTTCTCCTGAATGTTAGTATGCAGAACGGACTGGAGTCAAGAAATACTGAATAAAAAAGAAAGAGAGAGACCGAGAGAGACCTGGTAAAAGCCTATTATTGCCATGAGTTCAAGTAAGGGGCAATAAAGTTCTAAACTAAGCAGTAGTTCTGAGCCTAGAAAGAAAGGATGAATTTCCTAGAAAGTACAAGAATGGGGCAGTTATAGGACTATTAAGGCAAGGTGGGACAGTCCAGGCTGCCTCTGGGGCCATAGTAGGGAAAGGAAAGCAGTGAGTGTAGAGGCACTCTTTCCCCTCCCCAGACTCCCTTGGCCCCATACTCCCTACACCAGAACTGCAGAAGAATTTCGGAAAAAAAAAGAAAAAAAGAAAGAATTTCCAATACCTTGGTAGTTAAGAACCCAAGAGAAGAATATAGACATGGTTCTTCCAAAGGAAAAGTTTAAGGACACTAACCTAAAGTGATAAAGAACACAATATATTCAAGGACACAAAGCTTTAAAATGAAGCAAAATTTCATACATTTGCAGACTTTTTGCCCCCATAGAATTCTGATATAAAAAGAACTCATTCTTCTCTTATACAATGTATTTACTCTCCTGTCCTCACCTGAGGGGTCACAAACAATATCATTATTTCTAGGCTCCTTTAGAACACTAGGCTCAGCTTATAGGAAGAGAAATATAGAACCAACTGCAGCTCAAACACCTTCCTAGATGTTGCCTCAGTCAGAAAAACAGAGTCAACATAAGAACACTGGCAGGGTGGGGTGGCGAGGGAATGCAATCACTCAGCTGGAGCATAACCTGGCACTGCAAATAAAGACTCTGTTATCGTTAGCTGAAAGCTTTCAGGCCTCAGGAGGAAGTGAGTGGGATGACCCACTTGAGACAGCACCAAAAGAACAGAAAACTTCACAGCCCTGGAAGACGGCAACCAGCAGACAACAGACATAGAGTAGTTAACAGTGAACTGGGACACACCTTCAATATCAGCCCAGCTCAAATTCCAGTTTCCTCTCCTCACCTTTCCCCAAACAACCACTTTTTAGTTAGCCCGTTTCCACAACACTTGATCAAACAGATCACTCTAGAGCATACACACACACAAAATACGTTAATTGTTACTTTATTGTAGAGGAAAAAAATATCCTGAAATATTTGTTAAATAACAATACTTCCTGACAAAATCATTCTTCAGGGTTTTCGGGCCTCACCATCTGGTCAGACATAGTGAGCTAGCCCTCACCTTGTAATAAGCTTCATTAATAGTCATAAACCACAGGAAAACCCAAAGATTTTCTAAATGGTTTCCAAATTTCTGCATAGATACCCTTAATAATTCCAAAAGTAAATAATAAACAAATTGGTGGAGAAATTAGGAGGACAGCTTAGAGGAAAAAAAATGTTAAAAACTGGTGAATCTAGAACAAAGGATATAGATTAAGTGTTCATTATACCATTCTTTTAACTTAATTTTTTAATTGCAGACAGACTGAAAAGTTGTCTTAGCAGGATCATGCTATTTTTCCACACTTGCCTAAAAAATACAGCCAATTATTTCTTTTTAACCAGAAATAGAAAATCTGTTCTCCCCCAGGTGATACTCACTTTCAATTCTGTCTAAAAAAGCTTCCAGAGCTTTCTGGAAAGTTTAAATTAAGGGGCTACAGTACACTGATACGGTTTTATAGTTCTTAGGAAGTGTTCGAGTCAAATTCTCATCGAAGGTCTGTGATGGTCACTGCTCTGTCCACAACGGTCACGTGGCTGCAGCTCTACAACAGGGAAACAGAAAAAAAGGGAAAGTCCTAGAAAATTCCAAGAAGTCACTTTTTAAGCGTTGTTATTTAACATGCATATTCTGGCTAGTGGTTTCCAGTCTGGAAGCCAGACTGCTACTTACATGCGGTTACAGTGAGGAGCCCATGAATCAGTGACTCCCCAATCCCTACCTGTAGCCTCAATCAAAGTGGGCCCACATACCTTCATTTGCTTTTCAGGTGGACATATATTCTAGAGTCGTTCATGAAATTTACATTTCTTTGAAAGAACTGCTGAATTCATTTTGGAGGGTAACTGTGTCAACCAGGGAATGCTCAGTATCAGCATGCAAAAGGGGTCTTTATAACTGAAAACCTGAAAACGTGGGCACTGTTTTTGCAGCCTCTCTTTCAACATCCTGGTACCTAGACACTTATTACATTCCAAGGCAGACTAACCTATTTTTGAACAGATCTGTCAGAAAGTTCTTTCTCAAACTCAGCTGAAAACTGTCATCCCATGAGGACTCGGATTCAGTTCTGGGAGTCCTATGAGGCGCACTCGATACCCTTCATACAATAATTCCTCTAACACTTAAAGTCGGTTTTCAGATCCTCCCTGAGGTGTCTCCTCTAAACATCCCCAGTTCCTTTCATGTGGCAAGGTTCTGAGCCCCTTTTCCATACTGGTCCCTTTTTGATGTCCCCAAAAGAAGTAACACTCCATGGCCAGCATGGTGCAAAGCAATCTATTACATCAGATTTGAGGGACAAATTGAAACATAGTGATCTTAACAGCAGCTGAAACTTTTTACTCATGGAATACAACTTTAGGGGAAAAAAAAACTTCCTAAGAAGATCATAAAAATAGGGCGCCTGGGTAGCTCAGTGGGTTGAGGCCTCTGCCTTCGGCTCGGGTCATGGTCTCAGGGTCCTGGGATCAAGGCCTGCGTAGGGCTCTCTGCTCAGCAGGGAGCCTGCTTCCTCCTCTCTCTCTGCCTGCCTCTCTGCCTACTTGTGATCTCTCTCTGTCAAATAAATAAATAAATAAATCTTTAAAAAAAACAAAACAAAACAGGTCATAAAAATAAATCCCTATTATTTAAGCAAAACTTCAGAATCAAATATATCTTACCAATCTTAAGTGGCTTTTTCCCTTTGAATTCAAATCTCTTACTGGAGTACAGGCTTAGCAACTGGCATTGAGGAAGGAAAAAAACTAACACTTAAAGAGCTATTGTACCAGGTACTTTCTTCAATTAAGCCTCTCACTAACCGTATAAAGTATTATCATCATTATCATCCCCCTTTCCAGATGAGTAGGCTGAGGCCCAGGAAAATTAAGTCTAATCCAAGATAGTCCTTAAATGGCAGAGCTACGACTCAAATCCATTCCGATCCCACACTACTTCCCACGTATGTCCTTTTTAGGAAGATTTGCAAAGATAAGTGACAAGGCTGATCCTCTATGTGGGTCAGAAAGGACAATGCACCTCATCAGTTCAGACTGTCCTCCCAGCTTGAAGCATAGCCCCAATTTCTTCTATGTAGATACATACACAGAAAAGAGGTGGATCCTTGCTGTGTGGATGAAATCCTTTCTGGCGACAGGAAGAAATCTCCTCTAGTCCATGGTCAGTTAGTTTAAAGAATCCAGTTCTGCAATAAGAAAAAGCAGGCCCAGAATCAAGCAAAGGTATTTCCCTAGTCCTAAACACACACGCACATGTCCACGCGCACATGCACGCAGTTCATTTTGAGACAGCCTCAAAGTATGCTGGCACATAGGTCTCTTCTCTGCTGAATGAATCAGAGTTAGAGAATGACTCATCACTGCCACCACACTAGTTTTGCTGGGAGAATTCATAGTAAATAACAGGATTTAGAATGAAAAAGAAGTTAACTGAGAAAATCTGTTTGACTTTAAAATTCTTTAATCTGACACCAGTCTCTTAAAATTCCTATTGCTTCAAGACAAACACTTCAAATTTCTTCAGTCCTTTTTCTTAGAAAAGCACTGAAATTGTTGCTTCAGTTATCTTTTTTAAGCCAGCATAGTAGGTATGTCAGGATATGGTGTTTAAAAGGTAAGCTTTTAGAACAGCCAATTAATACCACAATCTATATTTTACAGAGAACAAGGTCTTCCAAATAGAGATATTTTCCTGAGGGCTTTTCCCCACTATCTTCTTGTAACGCCCCCCAAGCCGCATCTGTGTACTTACTCCTGGAATTTGGGGGAGCAAACAATGGCTATTGACTCCGGCAACATCATCTGGTAGGAGCAATGAGTGTGTAGGTCAACACTGGAGAGGAAGGCGGTCTGTGTGGGGTGAGTCTGAGAAGAGGAAAAAACGTCTGAGACCCCCCCCTTTAGTGATACAGCCAAGCCTGGCCCATAAAGGAAACAGAGCCAAAGAGCTCTCAACAGCTGGCCACAATCCCCTCCTCCAGCACAAAGCCACTGGCAGCCACAAGGGGGTATGCCTGAAGCTCATTATTTTTTGAGCACCGTAAACAAGAACTGCTTAACAGGAGTATGAGAAGAAATTCGTAATTTCTAATTAACCATCAAGACTTATTTGCCCCTCACAACTCTCTCTCTGCAATGGACAGCCATCCATTCTGGAACAGATGGTAGATGTTGTTCAGTACTTCAACATGGTAGAAGTCAAGGACTTAACAAACCCCAGCTGGGTGAATGATTCTTCCTGACAGAGGTATTAAAAGGTTAAGCATGAGTGTGCAGCTCTAACAGGCAAAAAACAGCGAATGCTGCCCTATGGCTAAAGAACAGCATCCAAGGATATGAGAAGCAGAGGGGCAATCAGGATTTCAGTGGTAAAGTTAAATCACACAAAGACCCTTTCTTGTTTGGGAAAAGGACCAAGATGTTGAAATTTGAGGGTAATCTGTTACAGCACCATCGAAATGTACATTCAATTTATCTCATTTGTTTTCAATCATTTAATGTTTTACTGAACCCACCATTTGTAAACAAATGAAGAGTCACATAATGCCTTACGTTCCTCTTAAGAGGGGTGTGGGTACAGATAACAAGAATGGAAAAAGAAAGCCCCAACAGCACTCAAAGACTACCAACCTTCACTGACAGAAGGGCCAGAACACAAGTGTACTCGATCAGCGTTCTCAAACCTGCTGTGTATAAAATAAAGCTCTGGCGGAGCCTATCAAAAGCACTGGCTCCTGTGCCCCACCGCTAGAAACAGCCATCCTGAGACTTTTTTTTTAAAGCTCATTCAGGGGCACCTGGGTTGCTCAATCAGTTAAGCATCTGACTCTTGATTTTGGCTCAGGTCATTGTATCAGGGTTGTGGGACTGAGCCCCACATCGGGCTCCATGCTGGGTGTGGAACCTGCTTGGGATTCTCTCTCTTCCCCTCAGCCCCTCTCTCCACCTCTAAAAATAATAATAATAAAGTTGACTCGGGGCGCCTGGGTGGCTCAGTTGGTTAAGCGACTACCTTCAGCTCAGGTCATGATCCTGGAGACCCGGGATCGAGCCCCACATCGGGCTCCCTGCCCGGTGGGAGGCCTGCTTCTCCCTCTCTCACTCCCCCTGCTTGTGTTCCCTCTCTTGCTGTGTTTCTCTCTGTCAAATAAATAGATAAAATCTTTAAAAAGATAAAAAAAAAAATAAAGTTGACTCAATGATTCTTATGGGCAACCTCATCTCAGAAGCATGCCAGCACAGAAAGCTGTGGCCAGCACACTGTGGAAGAGGTCTGCAGGCCAGAAACATGTTAGCTGAGTGCTGACAGCAAATCCACACACAGGTGCTCTTGGGGCAGGTATGAACTTTGGTGGCCAAAAGGGAAAAATAGTGGTCTACCTAATTATGTGATCCTACAGGACAAATGGTTTGTGCCAATACCTTTCATCCCACAGGAATTTTAACTGGGAGCAAATGAGACCTGCACAAGCTGATCTAGGCCTCTGATCTGAAGTTGGGTTAGCTAAAAAGACAATATAGAGACACACAGCAGAAGCTCAATAAATAATTGTTAAATTAAATCAAAAAACCTCGTCTTGGGCCTCTATTCCCTTCTATCGTGCTCTTTCTCCTTCCCTTCACAATTGAATTTCTTGAAAAAACAGTTGTGTTCATCATGCTGGAGACAGAGAAAGGCATTTTTATGAAGAGAAAACAATAAACCAAAGGAGCAGAAATGAACAAGGAGATTGAATGCTAGGGGCAGCCTTGGCGCCTGGATGGCAGGGAGCAGACACGGGACAGTGATGCAAACTAAGGCCGTCTCTCAGCTGGGGCAAGCTGAAAGACGGCCTTCAATACTGGGCTGGAGGGTCACCCCGTAGCCGGTGATCAATACATGATCATTTACTTTTGGACCAGGGAACCTAATTTACAGCTGGGAAAATACAGAAGGAAGAACCGATCTTCTGTATAATCTTCTTGCCAAGTTGAGGATCTGAGCAAACCTCTGCTTTTTTCTGTTTTTAATCCCCAGCTGGGAAGGAATGGTACAGAAAGATCATAGGGGGGAAAAGCTGAAGTACTATCAACTTTAGCTCTAAATTTGTTCTTAGTTGGACCCTCAGCTAGGATTTAGAAATCCTTTCTTTCATTTGGGGCTGAGTTTTATCGGCAGTCTAAACAGTAATTACCCGAACACTCCCCCATCTTCTCCAGTTCCTAAAACCCCCTGTCTCCCCTCTGGCCAGGCAGTTCACCTACACAGCAACCCTGTTGAATCAAATGAATTCCATCAACCCCTCCAAAGAGAACCTTTAAAGTCTCTCTGTAGCTTTCTTTCTTCCTTCAAGTCTATCTCAGAGTGTTTTCTCCCCCATATGAAAATGAGCCCCCTTTATGTACTTTTGATCGAATACTTTCCTACCTCCACATTACCTTATCTCTGTACCTTTATATCTCCTCTCCTGGCTCCACAATGCTCCACCGAGCTCTGCTGGCTCACTGGGCATACAAACACATTCACACTACTACACTCAAGAATGTAGATAAGGGGCGCCTGGGTGGCTCAGTGGGTTAAAGCCTCTGCTTTCAGCTCAGGTCATAATCTCAGGGTCCTGGGATTGAGGCCCGCGATGAGCAGAGAGCCTGCTTCCTCCTCTCTGCCTACTTGTGATCTCTCTCTGTCAAATAAATAAATAAATAAATAAATAAATAAATAAAATCTTTTAAAAAAAAAAAGAATGTAGATAAGCCTTAAGGTAAGCAAAAGAAGCCAGACACAGAAGATGACGTATCATGATCCTATACATATAAAGCTCAAAGTCAGGCCAAACTGAACTGTCGAGGTCAGGGATATACATGTAAGTAGTAAAACTGTAAAGAATGCAAAGGATTTCTGGAAAAGCTGGGAGAGAGATTCCCTGTGTCAGAGGGGAAGTGTGGCAGGGCCAGACTATGGGGGCGGGACATGCCTCTCACAATGTTCTGGTTCTTCACGTGGGTAATGCATGTACATAGATCTTTGCTTCACGATCCACTGAAGTGTGTGTCTACCTTTATGTCCTTTGTTACATGATATATTTCCAATATAAAGGTTAAAAAAGAAAACCAAAATCAACCCAAAACACATGTTCAAGCCTTTCATGCTAAACCATAAATCAAGCATATACTCTCCCAACCTGGCTATTTCTTAAATCACCATCCCGTTTTTTTTTCCTTTCGCTGTGAACTAAACTCTCCCCAAAACAGTGTACATTTCACCATCAGCACAACCTCAATCCCCATTACTTCTTTAAACCCTATATAGCACTCCTCCTCCTCTGGCTTCTGTGCCTTAACACTGCCCTCCCCCTGCTCTTCCACCTCTCTGCTTCATGACCAACTATTATTCCCTGCACTCCCCTGACCGCCTGCCCCCAAGCTACTGGTGAATCTCTTCCTGCTCTCCATTCTCCTCCAATTCCAAGGCCTCCCAGGCCAGCTCTATGCAGAGGTCTCCCAAATCCATTTCCCACCCTAACATTGTTCCCAAGTCCCAGCCACATTTCCAACTGCCTGATAACTACCTCCACCAACAAAATGCTTCATACATACTTTAAATTCAAAAGGCTCAAAACTGAGCCCATAATTTACCCCACTTCTAAAGTAAGTTATCCTCCTAGAACCCGTGTTTCTGCTTATGGGAAGATCACTGCCACCCCCATGAGTCAGGCCTGCTCTCGAAGTCACCACTGGCTTTTACTCATCCTCCTCTTACTCATTACCCACATCCTCTGAAATCCTACATTCATCTCCTTCCCAAATACAATGTCATCACCCTAGCTCTCATCAGTAGATTCTTTTTTTCTTTTTTAAGATTTTATTTATTTGACAGAGAGAAACACAGCCAGAGAGGGAACACAAGCAGGGGGAGTGAGAGAAGCAGGCTTCCTGCCAAGCAGGGAGCCCTATGTGGGACTCGATCCCGGGTCTCCGGGATCATGACCTGAGCCAAAGGCAGTCGCCCAACCAACTGAGCCACCCAGGCGCCCCTCATCAGTAGATTCTATCACCACCCTAACCTCTTATATTATCTTTCTGCCTCGACCTACTTTAAAACTGCCTTTATTTTAGATATTCTAAAGAATGCCTTTGAGCATAGCATTGCTCTGTTCAAAAACCTTTAAAAGCTCTCCACTTACTAAAAAGAACTATTTTGCCTATCCACCCGAGACCCCCCAGAACATTGCTCCAATACATCACATTAAAGCTTATCAACTACGGTTTCCTGATATGAACCATGAACCCCAAGAAATCAGATCTCTCAATGTCTCGAGAACACAGTCTGCTTATTCCAATGCTGCCCCCTGCATATGGAATTCTCCCTTAGCCTATCTTGTCAAAATTCTAGGAAATTTGGCCAGGTGCAACTATCCCCTCCTCTGAATTCCATAGTGCCATTTGCACATCTGGAGGCACTTGGGACCTTCTGCCTCATGTGAAGAGTGATAACTTGTCTCTTTATTTAATCTCCTTTATGAGACTGAAGCCCTATCTTACTCAAATTGACTCCAGCAGGTCAGGAACAAGTTTTCTACCTCCCCATGTACTATATATTAGGGAGTACCCAATAGAAGGCAAAATATTTAGGTCATGGAATGCAGACAGGGGAGCCACATGGGACTGCCTCCTGGGTCATCTAATATACAAGTATATGTAATCTCCCCAAATCCAGAAACGAGGAGACTCCTTTGTACGTAAGCCTATCACACAACATGAAAAGCAGCTTGGTCTATGGAGTGAGGGGTTGAAAAGGAATAGAAAAAAAATATGTAGAAATGACCTCTTGGGATGGAATTACATTTTACCTAAATATCACCAGAAGGTTACACACAAGTAAACACTTGAAAATCTGCCATATTGGAGACCCGACTGGTTTACATAAAGGTATATGCTGCTTTAACAAAGACCAAATTCAAGCATCTGAATTAACTTCCTTGGCTCATTAAAATAGCTTGATTTATATACTTTTCAAGAACATCATTTGTACGAAGTAGGCAGAGCCTGTATAGTCAATATCCATATATACTCTAGGCCAGTGTCCCATCACCATTCACACTCACAGGGAAACTGGGACTTCAGGGAAACAAGTTCATTTTGATTAAAATATCTTTCTAAATTGAAAAAATTAAAAAGCCCTAAGTAGTTCCCAGAAATCAATACTGGAGTGGAAGCAGTCAAGTATGAGAGGGAAGTCGAGTGTGCCTCCAATGGAGGGAAAAGCAGTCATTTAAATGAAGTGGATATAGCCGACTTTGCTCAAAGAAAGAAGCAAGCAGTGTGTTTATAAACTGGGGAGAGAGGAGGGGCCTGGCCCTGGGAGAGCTTGGGATTGCTTACATGGATCCAGCCCAGTGTGATGAGACCCTGCTGATCCTGTATGAGGAAGAGCTCTTCTTCGTTCTCAGTGTGGCAATAATCAGACCCGGCACTTTGCTTGGGGATGAGAACGTGGGTAATGGTAAACTCATTCCTCATCTGTCAAAGGAGAAAACAGCTTGTCACCACTCCCTGGCACTTGTGCGACCCCACTCTGTCACAGCAGTGACAAGGTAAACATCTGTACAACAAAGGCTCTTCCCTGTGGCAGGACGAGGACTGATGCTCCAAGTCCCTCACTCAGTGTTTCCCAACCTCAGCTGCTAATGCGCCATGCAGGGGGTGCTCTGCAAAGTCACCGGCACCCACAGCCGGTGGGAATTTCCAGCTTCAGCCAAATGGGCCTACTTGTGAGTCCCAAGAAGCTCTGGGATAGTACCATTTCTCTTCCTTTGCTCAAGTCTAAGGTAGTTTTCCTCTTACTGCTTCTCTTAACCCTTCTCATCCTCTAAGGCTCAGTTTCAGTGTACTCCATTGCACTCATTTCTGCATTCAGCAGTTAGCAATGGGTTCTTCAAGTGCCTCTATTCAATGACATTTCCTTCCTCTGAATTCCTAGTGCTCTACCACATATACCATATAGTGTGTTATTCATCTTTGCGGGTCTATCTCCCATCTCTTCAAAATGCCTGGGTATGTTTTGTGGACACATGCTATGTGCCTTACATTTGTATATCCCCAGGCTTACTGTAAAGCAGGTACTGACATACAAGTAATGCTTGCTCCTCCTACTAACTTTAGAATTACCTATTTCTTACTGCTAGCATGAAAACAAGCCGTTCAATTCACGGGACTGTGAAAATCAATGAAATGCAAGGTCACCACACTCAAGGTAACACTGCATTATGCTATCCCTGGTTCCTTCTGCAGAGGAATTGTCACAAACAGTAACTGACCCTGGATATCTTCTCTGAGTCACAGGAGGCCAAGGGGGAAGGAACAGTCTCAGTTCAGGAAAGCATTTGTTTTTTTTACCAGTTTTCCACAGAGAATTCCACATGTCTCTACTCCTTGGGCTGTGTTGGCACTGGCTAACTGGAGAAACTGCGGGCACAGCCTCTCAGGCACCGCCACATGGCGCAGTCCATCGATTGTAGGAGCTGTCATGGGGAAAGGAGAGAAGTCTGAGACCATGGGGAGAGCCTTCCCAAGCAGACCTCAGAGCTGGCAGTTGTGGGAAAGCAATGCCAAATCGCTGGAGTTCTGAACTGTGGACAGTGAGTGGAGATCTCATCCTGATGCATGAGCAGGAGGAGGGTTGTGGCCACAGAAACTGCAAGTGCATTACTTTAAGAAAAGAGGCTTTAACCATTCAAGTTAAGACAAAGATAAACTACTACTCAAAACAAGTTCCTGAGTTACTCAGGAATTCTTTGTCACAATCTAATATAAAGGATAAAAAAAATAACCTTCTCATTCAACTGAGTTTTTGTTTTTATTTTTATTTATTTTATTTTTATTTTAAATCTCTTATCTTGGATAAGTAGGACTTTTATATTGGAAAAAGTAAGACTTTCAGAAATACACCAGATATATTCTGGGTAACGGAAAAATACTTTGGGTAACAAATTCTGAATTTACTCACTTAGAAGAGTCTTAAAATGCCAAAACAAAACAACCAAAAAACCCCATCTGGTCCTCAAAAGAGCAGCTTATAAGCCTGGTTCAGAATGCCAAGAATGGGCCCAGTCGCAGGACACCAGGGAGAAGCCCTGTGAGAGAGACCACAGGCTCAAGTTAGGGTGTCTTTCATGGTCACACTTTCATTAAAAAAAAAAAAGAAGAAAATGGATGTTCTGTTTCTGCACATGTAACAGCAAGCTCTGAATTGCTGGGGAGGTAACAGACCGGGAGCAGGCAGTCACATGGTATTCAGACAGCGGTATCTGAGGATTCTAAAGGAAGGCTCAGGCACAGTCCTTTCCTTGCAACTCCACAACCACTCCCTAAGTGCACACCAGTGTACACATTGTGCTCAGGTCACAGGAAACACAAATATGAGTAAGACTCAAGCCCCAACCAAGAAAAGGTTAAAATAACTACACTATCAGGGAAATGATCTCAACTGCATTACAGATCGTAAGAGCTTTGGGAGTCTTAAGAACAGAATCAGTATGAATGAAGGGAAGGGGATCTGGCAAAATGTTAAAAGCAGGGAACAACCAAAATAAAGATCACCACATTAAAAAATGGGCAGGAGACATGAAGTTCGTACTTCTCCACAGAAGACATACAAATGGCTAACAGACACATGAAAAAATGTTCATCATCATTAGCTATCGGGGAAATTCAAATCAAAACCACATTAAGATACCACTTTACACCAGTCAAAATGGCCAAAATTAACAGGACAGGAAACAAAGTGCTGGAGAGGTTGTGGAGAAGGAGGAACCCTCTTATACTGTTGGTGGGAATGCAAGTTGGTGCAGCTGCTTTGGAAAAGTGTGGAGATTCCTTAAAAAATTAAAAACAGAGTTACCCTATAACCCTGCAATTGCACTACTGGGTATTTACTCCAAAGATACAAATGTAGTGAAAAGAAGGGCCATATGTACCCCAATGTTCATAGCACCAATGGCCACAATTGCCAAACTGGAAAGAGCCAAGGTGCCCTTCAACAGATGAATGGATAAAGAAGATATGGTCCATATATACAATGGAATATTACGCCTCCATCAGAAAGGATGCATACCCAACTTTTGTAGCAACATGGACTGGATTGGGGAGATTATGCTGAGTGAAATGAGCCAAGCAGAGAAAGTCAAGTATCATATGATTTCACGTACTTGTGGAGCGTAAGAAGAAGGAGGACAGTAGGAGAAGGAAAGGACAGTAGAAGGAAAGGAAATGGGAAGTGGGTAAATCAGAGGGAGACAAAACATGAGAGACTTTAGACTCAGAAACAAACTGAGGGTCTTGGAGGGGAGGGGCGATGGGTGAGCCTGGTGGTGGGTATTGAGGGCACGTATTGCATGGAGCACCGGGTGTGGGGTATAAACAATGAATCTTGGAACACTGAAAAAATAAAATAAAATAATTTAAAAAATAAAGAAGAGAAAAGCAGGGAAGGCAGAGATAGAGTAAGGAGATTTTAGGTTCAGGACAAATGTTAACAAACCTCCTTGGATAAGATAGTCCAGGGGATGCTCTGGAAACATGACAGCCCACTCTGACTGGAGCACAGAATATGAATGAAGGAAGAACAGTGGGAGACAAGCCTGCCAAGTCCATGGGGAGAAATCCTAAAGCCCAGGCTTCAGAGTCTGGAACCCTCTGCCTACTCTTGTCTTTGTAAAGTGGATCTTCTGCAAAGGTGACTTCCTTAAATACTACTTTAAAGTTACTTCCCGGGGCGCCTGGGTGGCTCAGAGGGTTAAGCCTCTGCCTTTGGCTCTGGTCATGATCTCTGGGTCCTGGAATCGAGTCCCACACTGGGCTCTCTGCTCAGTGGGGAGCATGCTTCCCCCTCTTTCTCTGCCTGCTTCTCTATTTGTGATCTCTCTCTGTCAAATAAATAAATAAAATCTTTAACAAAATAAATAAAGTTCCTTCCCAAAATGATCTGTTCTACTAATTGAGGTATATGCACCACTCTGTTGCTACTGTTACTGTCTCAGATAGTCTCTCAGTGGTGAGAGGAGGAAAGACTGGCAATTGTTTTTATGGCTAACATGAATCATCACTGACTACATACAATATTTACCTTGACTGTGCTCCTTAAGGATTGGGAACATTTTCAAGGCAAGCACAACTCAGTAGCTGTTTTTATTTTTTTAAAGTCAATTATTGAATTGTAAAGTGGTACTATAAATTTCAGATTTCCCTTCCAGAGGGCCAACAGTGGTCTCTAATTCACTGAGCATTTCAAATCTCTATATAATCCTTAAAAGCGGAGGGTCCAACTTTCAAGGTTATTATGAGCTCTTCAGAAAAGCAACCTACACCAGGTAAATTAATGGCCACTTGGACACTACAGCTAGTGTGACAGGACCCAGCATGGCAATACTGACCAAAAGGGCTTCTGTGACCAGGGTCTAAAGAGTGGGATCATGGAGGTGATCTTGGGCTGAAGCCCCCAGAATGACACTCTGCTTGGCTGCCACTGAGATGGAAGAAAATAGGAGCAAGTGGACTCACTACTTTCTGAGTTGCTCAACGCTCCAGGTTTCAAGGACCTGTCCACCACGGGTGGCTTGGCAGGTCTTACGGTCGTATTACAGTCCGTAGACTGCGCGGATGCCACAGGTGACGGGGGGAACGTGTCTGGGGAAGGCTTCTCCAAGTCTGGCACCAGGGGGCCACCTAGGCCAGGGTCCACCTTCCCAAACTCCTGCACGATTTTCAGTCGTTCCTTTTCCAGCTCCTGGTTCCGGATCATCTCCTCAAAGGCATGGAACTGCTCCTGCTCCAACTGCTGCTGCTTCTGCTGGGCCACCCTCTGGCGCTCCTTCTCCAGCTCCTGCTGGATGGCCACATTCCGTGCGAGCTCTTCCGCTTCCCTCTTCTACAAAGAAGGAAGAGGAGTCAGGCTTACACATGACACTCAGGTGACTTCACCCCTCAGAAGGACAAGGCTTTGCAGTGATTTCCAAAAATGTGTGCCTGCTCTGGCCTGGTTTCCTGACATGGACCTCGTGCTTCCCTCGGCAGTTCCATGCTGCGGAATGTCGCCGCTTGTGTCTAGCTGCCACCACAGACTGACTGCAAGGACAGCGAAGGTCCGGATCCCCTCTGTCCCCTTCCCCAGGGGTTCTTACGAATGCATTTTCTTCTTTACTGAAATCTTGATGCAACTTACCATCTACCCCTCATGATCTGTATCCTACACAGTTTTATTCTCTGACTGTGCTGTGCATACACTCTTTATCCCAAGCAAGAATGCAAGACAGACCCAAATCCAAACTTGACCCTGCTGTATTGGGGGTCTTTACTGATTTTTAACCTAAAAGGAAGTCCTCCACAATTTTTCCTGGTGACCAGTTCAATGCAGAGTGATATTTTAAACTACCAAGAAATATCATGCAACAATCTCCTTCTAAGGTTTTCATTCACTCAGTCCCTTAGAAATAGATGCTTCAGGGGCACCTGGGTGGCTCAGTTGGTTGAGCGACTGCCTTCGGCTCAGGTCATGATCCCGGAGACCCGGGATCGAGCCCCACATTGGGCTCCCTGCTTGGCGGGAGGCCTGCTTCTCCCTCTCTCACTCCCCCTGCTTGTGTTCCCTCTCTGGCTGTGTTTCTCTCTGTCAAATAAATAAAATCTTTAAAAAAAAAAAAAAGAAATAGATGTTCATAGCTGTTTACCTCTCTGCTAAATGTGCAATATCAGAGTTCAGAGCAGTGCTCAGCAGAGTACTACAAAATAACGTGGAAGGGCCCACAACCTGCAAGGAGCAACCACATCTGACATAGACCACAGACGTGCCTTAGGAGTTTCTCCATGTACTCTAACTAACTCTCCCTAACAGGAATCATTTGAAAAGAGATTGAAGAGCAATCAGTTATTATAAACAGGTATAACCAAATGTGAATCAATACCCCAAAATTTGCTGATCTAAAAACCTATGTTTTAGGGGCACCTGGGTGGCTCAGTTGGTTAAGCGACTGCCTTCAGCTCGGGTCATGATCCCGGAGACCCGGGATCAAGCCCCACATCGGGCTCCCTGCTTGGCAGGAGGCCTGCTTCTCCCTCTCTCACTCCCCCTGCTTGTATCCCCTCTCTGGCTGTGTTTCTCTCTGTCAAATAAATAAAATCTATAAAAAAAACCAAAAAACAAAAAACAAAAACCCATGTTTTAGTGAAAATTTTCAATGTTCTTTTTTTTTTTTTTTTAATTTTCACTGTTCTTAGGTTCTCACTCTAGATAGAGCAAACAAGATTTCCTGTCCCTCAAGTCACCCTGTAAGACAAGCAGACTAAATCCGTGTTAGAATCCTCCATCTAAATACTTGTGTTCTACTCTTTTGAGTTTCTGGCCTTTGCTTAAAAAAGTGAAATATGACAGTAAAATCATAGGGTCCGCTAAAAATATCATATGCAATGCCAGGGCACAGCCTAAGAAACCAAAATAATTTTTTTTTTTTTTTTTTTTTTTTTTTTTTGCTGTTATATACTTACCTTTTCTTCATTATATCCTATATATTCTTTGGTATATCGTTTTAACAGCTCTTCCTTCAGCTCTTCTGCTTTGGGAAATGCAATTTCCTTTAACTTCTGAGACACAAAAATAGAAAACTGAGAATAAGAATAATTCCTAGCTAATTAAGTAGAGAAGTAAAAAGACTTAAGTCAACTTGGCAATGGCAACAATGTTTCCCAAAACAATGTAAAATACCCTCTACTGTACCATACCTGCTACTTCATAACTGATCTGGTGAAATGGCCTTATCTCCTATTGTACGATTTGAAGCTCAGATGCCGACACCACTACTTTTACCTTGAAGTTAGTCTGTGTTGCTTTGAAGCTTTTAGATGGGCAACAGTGAAAGTGAAGACCCACCTTTACTGTGTCTTTCTTTTCAGGAATGACAGCTGATTTATAATCTCGATGCTTTGGGAGTTTCTCAATAAAGAGCCTAAAGGAATGGATCAGAATCATTATCATGCAAAGAAAATGTCCAAATGTCCAAGAAACTCTGAAGCAAAGTAACTCCCTTGATCTGGAGCCACCACAAGATGAGTTTCCAGACATGCAGGGGAGGGGTCACACATACCCAGTGACCGTGTTCCCCACCCCCCTCTAACCCTATGTTTCCCTCCTCACCCAGATCTGGTATGCAGGAAGCACGAGACACCCACAACTAAAAAGATGAGAGAGGAAAAAGGCAACTTACCCTGTGCCCAAAAATATACCTCCAAAGAGATTCTTTTCTTATTATGACCGTGGCAGGCTTCCAAAGGAAAGGGCCTAGGTCACAAATTCTTCTTCAAATAAGTTTGGCAACCAAGGGCAGGAGGCCGAGAAAACCTATGTTCTGGGACTACTCTAGCCCTGTGACCTTAAGTTAGGCTTGTTTTTCTTTGGGATTCATGTGCCTTCGAAGCAGAATATTCCTTGCAACATACGAAGCACTGAGATCCTTAGACAGTACATGTGTTGTACATGTATAATATGTGCATATTATGTGTATGATGAACATTATGGTTCTGATGAAAGTTCTTAGAGAAACTAAGTGCTAGATTTTCTCTTTCAGTTTTATCCGTGGCTGTGAAGCTCAGTGGGAAAAATAAACTAAATCAATTCACAGATCTCTAATGTTTATGATGTGGAAACAGTGCGAAGAGTGAAAACAAATAGAAGTTCAATAACTTGTCATAGCCCAAAGTGGCAGATTCAGCAGGCCAGTTCCAGAGTCTACTCTTCTTACCACTATATCATTCTGCCTCTACCTGGCTCTGGAATGGGCAGAACTGTTGGAGGGGTACTGCACAAAGACGTCTTTTAATATGATTAAGCTGTAATAAATTCAAGCTGAGACCTAAAACAAATCAGTTGAAGGGAGCTTACCCACAGCTCTAAAATACCATACCGTAGTGGGGACTAACTAACTATGTTCCATTTTCTGCCCATGGGTAGGAGTAAATGGAGGAGGGAGCCTCAGTAAGGGGAAAGAAGTCGATCCCCACCAAAGCAAACTCTTTAAATGAGCCTTCCTCCCTTGGTTCTATATTAAGCACATGAAATTTTCATTTCAATCCAATTTGACAAGACCCTTCAGGCAGGAATGAATTCTAAAATCAAAATGATTCTAAAACTCTTCCCTTTCAGTTCACGGAAAAAGATATAAAACAGTTTCCTTGGGGCACCTGGGTGGCTCAGTTGGTTAAGCAACTGCCTTCAGCTCAGGTCATGATCCTGGAGACCCGGGATCAAGTCCCACATCAGGCTTTCTGCTCGGCAGGAAGTCTGCTTCTCCCTCTCTCAGTCCCTCTGCTTGTGTTCCCTCTCTAGCTGTGTTTCTCTGTCAAATTAAAAAACAAAACAAAACAAAATAAAACAGTTTCCTTGAGGTCTATATTTAAAATACAGATTCATTTGTTCACCCATCAAGCCCTGAAGAAGATATTAGGATAAGTAAGGCTAGTACTATGTTCAAGACATCTATCTATATAATTCAGTAACTCTCTCGGCTCTATATGACCAAGGTACTTGTTCTTAACTTTAGCAGGTTAAAAGTGCTTTGTATGAAGCCTGAATCAGCTAAGACAGTACCATGTCATATGACCACCACACTTCATATTCACTTGTGCTCCTAACCTGAAGAACTGTGAAGTGTCTGAGGCCAGAGATTTCTGTGTCTTGTGCTTCTTTGCAAAGCCCTCTAAAGGCAGCATAGTGCCTGTAAGAAGAGGCGCTCAATAAATATCTGAGGAATAAAATGGTCTTCAAACCTTCAAATGAGCTGAGTAAAAAAGAAAAAAAGAAAAACCCCAAAGTATACAAAATTACATGTGGTATGCCACCTGATATGTAAGAAAGGGGGACAATTATATGTGTATGTACATATAGCTTTACTTTTAAGTACACAGTAATACAGGAAACCAAGAAAGTAGAGGGCAAGGGAAACAGAGTAGATTGGACAGGAGTGGGAGTGAAATCTCTCACCATATACCTCTATGATTTTGATGTTGAACCATGCAGTGGAATCTCATTTATAAGTAAAGGTAAAACTTCTAGACGTGTACATGAATATCTTCCTCTTGTTTCAGCAACTATAGTCTGTTTTCTGAACACAGAACATATGGGCAGAAGGGTCTCTCGAAACCAGAACAGGCAATCCAACCCATTGTCCATACCAGAGGCAAGTGCTCAGCAGGGACGGGGCAGGCTCTGGAGCCACCCCGCCTGGGCTCAAATCCTGGCTCGGCCACAATGAGCTGTGTGAACTCTGGCAAGTTAGTCTCTACCCTTCAGTTTCTAGATATATATCATATATATGGAGACAAACTAGCACTAACTGATAAGGTTGCTGGGACACTTAAAGAGGTTTTTTTAAAAAGTGCTTAATGAACACTGGGTGTTATGTAAGACTAATGAATCACTGACCTCTACCTCGGAAACGAATAATACATTGTATGTTAACGAATAAATAAATAAGAAAAAAAAAGAAAAAATAAGTGCTGAGCACAGTGCCAACATCCACTACGATTGCTATTTACACTATATGATTGTTTTTACTAATAAATAAACAAAAAGTGTGAGCAAGAACAGAGGAAGATGTTAACACCAGGGCTAGAAGTTGTAGGCACAAGTACCTGTGGCCCAGAGGTATAATGTTCTCTGGCATTAGATCTTGTTGCAACTTAGAGAGGGTAAATGTACCAAAGCAAAAACGTATTGGCAAAAACACAAGCAAAATAACCTGTTAGGACAATCGGGATAAAAAGAGAGATACAGAAAAGGAGATACAAAAGGTAAATATACGAAAGGGTATTCAACTTTATTTACAATGAAAGAAATGCAAATCAAGATGAGGTATCATTTCCATATATCAGATTGGCAAAGGCTTAAAGTTTGTTTATAACCAATGTAGACAGGGTGCAAGGAAATGGGTGTCCTTACACACTTTTAACAGGACTGTAATTTGATAACAAATTGTATTACCACAGAACTGTAATTTTCCTAGGGGTGGGGAGGGGGACAACTATTCACATTTTAAAATCTGTATATCCTTTAAACTCACAATTCTACCTCTAGGAATTTATCCTACACAAGAGTACTAAGATATGCATATAGGACTATTTAGGGGTGCCTGAGTGGCTCAATTGTTAAGCATCTGCCTTTGGTTCAGGTAATGATCCCGGAGTCCCGGGATTGAGCCCCGCATCGGGCTCCCTGCCTGGTGGTAAGCCTGCTTCTTCCTCTCTCACTCCCCCTATTTGTGTTCCCTCTCTAGCTGTGTTTCTGTCAAATAAATAAATAAGATCTTTAAAAAAAAAAAGAGTATTCAATGTAGCGTTGATCATAAAAGTAGGGAAAACTAAAAAATTAAATGTCCATCAATAGAACATTATTTATCATTTAATAAATTACGTTGAACCCAAATGTGAAAAACATAATCATTCAGTCATTCATTCAACAGATACTTATCAGGCACCTACTATGGGATCAGGCATTACTGTAAAGGCTAGGGATTTGGCAGTGAACAAAGTCACAAATCCCACCTCATAGGGTGTGTTACGGGGCGGGGGAATAAAAAATAAAAGAAAAAATATATAGCTAATCCCTGCTAGAAGAAGTCATTAATAGGGAAGGGGAACAAGAAGTGACAGAAGAGGGAGGGGGATTTTAGATAGGGCAGCTAAGGAAAGCATCTCCAAGAAGACGGCATTTAATTAAGCCTAGTAGAGAGGAAACTGTGAAGAGATCTGGAACACCGTTCCAGGCAGAAGAAATGGCCCTGAAGAGAATGAGATGGATCAGTATGACTTGATATGTAAAGATATGCCTGCTAAGAAAGCAAGTCGTAGGGTATCTAGGAGGCTCAGTTGGTTAGGCAACTGACTTTGGCTCAGGTCATGATCCCAGGGACCTGGGATTGAGCCCAACATTGGGCTACTCCTGCTCTGCGGGAACCTACTTCTCCCTCTGCTTCTGCCTGCCACTCTCCCTGCTTGTGTTCTCTTTCTCTGTCAAATAAATAAATAAAATAGAAAAAAAAAAAAAAGAATGTTGTATAACATTGTATGAGCTTATTCACACTTTAAGAAAAAAGAATAAACACATGAGCCCATGTACTTGCATGGACATAAACATTTTGCTGTACATACAAGAAATTAACAGTGGTTTTCTCTGGTGAATTCTTTTCACTTTAGTATTTCCCTTAACGGATAGTTTGAAAAAAATTGTTTTATTCATGAATATTAATTTTCTATACAAATAACTATTTCAAAGAGTCAAGCAGAAATTCTATAACATGGATGGATGAAGGATTCTCCTTTCTTCCGATCTTAGAAATTATTCAGTAAAGTGAGCATCATCACAGACCCTAGTCTAGAAGCCCCGATCACGTGGGAAAACATTTTTTTTTTTAAGATTTTATTTATTTGACAGACAGAAACACAGCTAGAGAAGAAACACAAGCAGGGAGAGTGAGAGGGAGAAGCAGGGTTCCCATCGAGCAGGGAGCCAGACGCAGGGCTCAATCCCCGGACTCCGGGATCATGGCCTAAGTCAAAGGCAGATGCTTAACAACTGAGAAACTCAGGCGCCCCAGGAAAACATTTTCGATATAGGTGACAGGCCATTTTCAGAAAGCAGGTCTGTGCTATAGGAGGCTCACACAGCAGACAAGAATTGCCTAAGTCCTCTGTAACTCTCTTCTATGTAGCCTAGTCAATGACCATAAAAAGATGTGAAAGAATTCACCGCCTAGATTATTGTCTGTGCTCATCATGAAAATATGTACTGATTTAATATGCTGAAGATCCTGCTATACTGGGGTCTGCAAAAGGCAAAGCATTCCTACAGGAAGGAAAACCTCTGAGAGGGAAATGTACTTCAGATCATTAAGATGCCTGAAGTGCCCCGGGGAAAAGAACAAACATGCCTTTTAAAATCCGGAGTTAAAGAATCCACAAAAGGTCTAGAACAATGACTTGCAATAGTGGGGGAGGCAGAGGAGTGGTGAGGTAGATGCCTGCTCCCCTCCCTCCTCTATTTGAGTTGTAATAATTGCCTAAGTGAGCCACAGCTACTGACAAGAATATACCAAGGAAAATGCGGTGGAAAAACAGACGGAGATATTAAGCCAGAACTTTTTGCAACTCCTACGGCTTGTCAGTTCACAAAATCAGAACTGGGGTCTTAAAGATACCTGCGAGAAAGATGAGAGTAGCTACATTTATTGCTTCAGGTCAAGCTAATCCAACAAAGTCCCACATTAAACTCCAAATCTAACAAAGTAAATGAGCTGCTACATTCGACCCCCTTCTCACTGAGCTCTCCTCCACGCCCACTTCGTTGTATTAAATGGCCCCATCAGTGGCAACCATATACAGGGACAGATTCCCTATACTGCTCTTGCTGTGAACATGGATATTCATGTCACTCAAAGTACCCCCAAGTCACAGAACAAAATCGATTTAAGTATCTGTACTCTTATTCCTATGCCCTCTTGCCTATTCAAGAGTTTACTGCTACAGTTAAGCTCTTTCTTTTTGTGATGTACCATTGGCTTCTCCTTCTCCACAGGTTCCTTTCCACCAGCAAAAAACATGCTCCAGAATCTCCCATATCAAAATACACACCACACATTCACATCCTCCTTGTCCCTCCTCAACTACTCCCTTTACTCTCTGTCCAAACTCCTCCAAAGAGTGATCTGTGCCAGGGCCTTGCAAAGTACAACTAGTAGGTCAAGTCTGGCATCTGTATCTGAAAATGAAGTTTCGCTGCAACATAGCCGCACCCACTTGGCCGTGTGTTATCACACTACAGAGACTGTGACAGAGAGCACATGGCTGGCAATGCCAGAAACACTTACTCTCCAGCCCTTTACAGAAAAAAATGTGCCAACCTCTGAGCTGTACTCATGGTCTCTGCTTTCTTATTGTTCACTCACCTTTCAGCCCACCCCAAACTAATGTCTTCTTAGTCCTTCTAGTGAAACTGTTTACCAAGATCACCAACGACATCATGACACCAACCCCAAAACCTCACCCACCCCATCTGACCAATTCTGACGCAGCTGGCCACTTTCCTGGAAGTACCGACCTCCTCTGGTTCCCATGACACCATTCTCTCCTAGACTTCCTCCTGCCTCTCAAACCTCCCCTCAAGTCCCATCTACTGGCTCTCTCACCTAACCAACCTCAAGGCTCTTCTCATTCTAGTCTTATTATCAAGGTTTTTTCATCTTTGAATGTGCCATGAAACCTCCTTGCATTTGAGGAAGCCTATGGACTCCTCAGAATAATTTTTTTTTTTAAGATTTTATTTATTTTACAGAGAGAAACACGGCGAGAGAGGGAACACAAGCAGAGGGACTGAGAGAGGGAGAAGCAGGCTTCCAGCCGAAGCAGGAAGCCTGATGTGGGGCTTGATCCTGGGTCTCCAGGATCATGACCTGAGCCGAAAGCAGTCGCTTAACCAACTGAGCCACCCAGGTGCCCCATCCTCAGAATAATTTTTTAAGATATAATATAAAACATGAAGGATTACAAAAGAAACCAATTCTACTGAAAATTATAGTTTTCAAAATATAGTAATTGTACCATGCTTCGTTGTTATACATTAACACATTAAATACATTTTAATTAATACATAAAAAAACAGGATCTAATGGCTTTAATAACTGTACTGTAATTCAGAAGTAAAGGTAAGTGTAAATGCTATTTTGGGATATCAGCCACCAATAATAATGTGATATAAAAATATTGATTTCTACTTGTGGTGACAGCATTACAAATATTATTAATACTACAGGGCAAAATGGAAGGAAATGCTAAATTTCAGTTAGAGGTTAGTTAACAAATAAGTTTTTCCCAAATGAGTTCATGGAGGCTAAGTTCTATCGATAAATCCCTGTGGGGTTCCCAGACCCCTGATTAAGACCTACCCACCAGAGATCTCAACATCTCTCGTGACTTCAGAACCACCCATAATGCTGAGGACTTCTGGATTTGTATCTCCAACCCAGACCTCTCCTCAATTCAGAATGGTACATCCAACTTCCTACCGGATATCTCACAGGCATCTTAAACTTAACACCTTAACATGTCAAAGGAGCCAGGCCTGAATTCTTAAATCTCCTCCCCTTTGAATCTCAATCCCTTTTCTATACCATTTTCCTCATCTCAGTAAATGGGCCAGCACATCCTAAAGTTACTCAGGGGCACCTGAGTGGCTGGCTCAGTCCTTAAGTGTATGCCTTCGGCTCAGGTCATGATCCCAGGGTTCTAGGATCGGGCTGGTGACAGGCTCCCTGCTCAGTGGGAGGTCACCTTCTTTGTCTCCCACTCCCCGTTTGTGTTCCCTCTCTCGCTGTCTCTGTCAAATAAATAAAAAAATAAAATCTTTAAAAAAAGAAACCTGAGGTTAACCTTGACACCTCATCATCCTTCCCAAACTATTAGTCTGGACTCTACCTCCAGAATGCCCATTCTACTTGCTTCTTTCCACACTGTCACACTCCTTCATATCATCGCCATCGGTCTCCCCTTGAAATGCAATAAGAGTTTCCTAACTCATCTGCCTGCCTTCTCTTAACACATCTTCCACCATTTTTTTTTTTTAAAGATTTTATTTATTTGACAGAAACACAGCGAGAGAGGGAACACAAGCAGGAGGAGTGTGAGAGGGAGAAGCAGGCTTCCCGCCGAGCAGGGAGCCCGATGTGGGACTCGATCCCGGGTCTCCGGAATCATGACCCGAGCTGAAGGCAGTTGCCCAACCAACTGAGCCACCCAGGCGCCCCCATCTTCCACCATTTACCACATGGTAGCCCAGTTTATATTTTTACAATATAAGTATAATTAAGTCATAACCTCACTTAAAACTCTGTAATGGCTTTCTAATACTGTCGAGATAAAATGCAAACTCTTAACTGTGGCCCATGTGATTCGGCCCCACCTGTCTCTCCAGCTTCATCTCCTTCTCCCTCCTTCCTTGCTACACTCCAAACACAATGATCTGATCAATCCTCAGAACACACTAAGGAATCTCCTACTTAAGATCTCTGAACACACAATAACAGCTGTTTCAAACACTGCTCCACACTCTTGGAATGACCAACTCCGTGGCATCCTTCAAGTTTCAGTTCAAATTTTACCTGCTAAGACAGAGCTTACTCTATTTGATAACCTTGGTTATTCTCTGTCACAGCAGTCTCTTTGTTGCTTTCCTCATTTGCCTTACTATGTGACATTTATTTGCTTACCTGTTTATCGTCTTCTCCCGTAACTAGAAAGGTACACCAAGAAGGGCAAGGGCTATTTTACCTCCTATGTAGCCAGGACCTAGAGCAGTGCCAAGTAAAGAGCAAATGTACCCAACATGCACTTGTTGAATGAATATGGTCCTTGCCCTCAAAGCACATGCTATGAGGGGCAACAGGATCCAGAAGGTCCTCTAGAAAATACTGGATAGAGTGATTCCATGATTCTTTGAAGACTTGTGCCCTGGGGCCTCATTCTGGGAAAATTTTCTACAAGATTATTGGAAATATACAAGAATATTATTTCTCCCAGCAGCAGAAGAAAGGGACAGTAGTCAAAGAAACTTCTCAGGAATATAAGTTTTGTGCCCACTGTGTCAAGGAATGATAGACTCATAATAGCAGAGAGGCAAAAATGTAATTATAATTCTATGTAACTTTGTCAACACTGAGGTCACATAACAGGGCACGACGGCAGGGATGGACTGCACGATCTCTGAGAAGACAGGGACTACTTCTAAACAAAAATAAAAAAACAACAGCAGTTCCTCTTCTTCCAAATGGACTCTAAAATAACAGTACAAATCCCAGGAAGTCCACTTCTAGGCTACTTTTCTATAGAGCACCGGTTCTCGACTGGGGCAATTAGAGACCATCAGGTAATGTCTGGAAACATTTGATTGTTCCAGATTGTTTCCCTGATCACAATTCAGGGAGTTATAATCTCTAGGCTTGTTCTTTCCTAATACCAGGGTTTAGAAAAATGACTATAACCCTCTGCAGCAGGGTCTGTATAATGTGTTTGTATGATTCTTATAGTTCATAGAGTATTTCCCCTGCATTGTTTCATTTGATCTTCATAGTTCTAGGTACAGGGAGTAGGGCTCATTATCTTCCCATTCTATATGTGAGGAAGTAGGCTCTGCATTTAGTGATATGTTTGGTTCCACACTTTAGAGTGAGAAAACTCGGATCTAACTTTTTTTTTAAGTAGGCTCCATGCGGGGCTTGAACTCAGGACCCTGAGATCAAGACCTGAGCTGAGATCAAGAGTCAGATGCTCAACCAACTGAACCACCCAGGCACCCCTAGATTTTTTTTTTATTTTTATTTTTTTTATTTTTTTTTAAAGATTTTATTTATTTGACAGAGAGAAACACAGCCAGAGAGGGAACACAAGCAGGGGGAGTGAGAGAGGGAGAAGCAGGCTTCCTGCCGAGCAGGAAGCCCGATGTGGGGCTCGATCCCGGGTCTCCGGGATCATGACCCGAGCCGAAGGCAGTCGCCCAACCAACTGAGCCACCCAGGTGCCCCATCCCTAGATCTTTTTAACCCTTAATTCAGGATTCATCTACCACGTAGGTCTTGTTTTTTGTTTGTTTTCTTTTTGGTAATGTTCTGTGAGTTGAAACCATAGTTTTGAGCCACACTATTTTTGGGGTATTTTTAAATTACTTTTTGAATAGACAACATATATATAAGGTGCAGAATTCAGAAGGTACAAAGAGTATATATATTAAATATATTTAAAAACTAAGTCTCCCTATCCCTCCCTTTCCCCAAACTTTCAGTGTCCTTCCCCAGGGGCTGTCCCTCTGATTAGTTTCTTACATATCCTCCCTGAAATGATAAATGCATTTCAGTTTTTAGTTCACATTCAGTTTTTGACCACATACTGCTCTGCAGCAGGGTCTGTCAACCTTGGTACTGTTGACATTTGGGGAAGAATAGTTCTTTGTTGTGGGTATTGTCCTGTGCATTGTAGAGGATGCTTAGTAGCCTCCCGGGTCTATATCTGCTGAATGCCAGTAGCATCTACATTGTAGATGAATCCTACCCCAATGAAAAGTTAAAAATCTAGGGGTGCCTGGGTGGTTCATTTGGTATCTGACTCTTGATCCCAGCTCAGGTCTTGATCTCAGGGTCCTGAGTTCAGGCCCCACATGGAGCCTACTTAAAAAAAAAGTTAGATATGAGTTTTCTCACATGCAGAATTGGAAGACGATGAGCCCTACTCCCTGTACCTAGAACTATGAAGATCAAATGAAACAATGCAGGCGAAATACTCTGTGAACTGTAAGAGTCATACACACACACGATAGTCATTATCTTTCTAAAGATCCTGGTATTATGAAAGAACATGAGACCCTTTAACATTATTCCCTTCCCAAATTACACATCATCACTGGGTCTTTAGAAGTTGTTCCCTGTTAATTGCACTGCCATTTTCTATTTATGCTGCCTACCCTAAGATGCTAAGTAACTCAAGGGAAAGTTCTTATGGTGAGCCACACAAACTGTAGGTAGTCAATACCTATTTGATGATTTGCATGATTATAATAAAGGTTAAGAAGAAAAATCTTTTTCCTGAATCACCTGATTTGTGACAAAAGAAGTAGAGATGAGGAATTTTGGCTCTGCTAAACCTCAACAATAATCCTATGATTAGCTGCCTTAATAGAAGACAAGAAAAACATTCATCAATACAAAATATGTGTATTTTAACCATTCTCTCTCTTGCCAACAGCTGGGCCATGTGGGCACAGGCCAAAAAGCTACGTCTCTTACTCATGAAATCACTGAGTCATGAAAATAACACTTTCAGTACTCATGACTTTGAATGTCAAGGACAGTATGTAGGAGCTGCCTGCAAAAAAATGATTAATGCTAATGATGTTGTAAAGTTCTCTAGTTTTAGCAATTCTGAGAATAAATGAGCACAAGAGCAGAACGAGTGAGGCATCAGTCACCGGAAAAGAAAAAGGAAACTGGAGGTGTCTTACGTGATATACTTGTTATAGAGGATGAAGGCATGTTCAATGTTGCCTTCCTCACAGTAAATGGATGCCATTCGGATAATCTCAACTCCAGACCGGAAGTACCGTCGGGGTGGAATGTCTTCATTTATCTCCACTGTGCTACCCATCTGGGAGAGGGCCCTCACCCGGTCTTCGGGTGGAAGGCTCACATCTCCATGGTCAGACATCAGGACCAAGAAGTTCTGAGACAGAAAAAACAGGTGGCATCAGCACCAGGGTCCCCATCACCCCAGGAGAGCCTAGCACACAGTATGGTTATCCCACAAACTTCTACCTGACAAAGAAATTAAGAGAAAAATACCATACACTGTGGCTTGTATCAAATAAAGTCTCTTTCCCACAAGAAGGTTGAGATCCTTGAGGAAATGCGTATCACAACGATAAAAGCATTGGTTGACTTAAAAGCCCACAAAACCTGTGCCATCATTAACTGGCACAGGGAGTAAAACTATAATGCGGGTTCAGTTCTACCCTTCATATTAATCATTCCCTGTCATTAGGTGGCCCTGTCTTATTATTTTTTACATTACTTCTACTAGCTATCTACTTCCATCTATCCCAGTACTTGGCATGATATACTCAATGAACTTTCCCTATGACTGTTAACTGATTTCAATTTTGGTCATTTTTATTTAATAAGAATAACTGACATTTTCCCATGGTGTACTTCTTCATCTTTGAGCACAAGGTGAGGTGAACTGGTCTGGGAATGAATGCTCACAATCTCAGTTCTGCTCACTAAACCCCTCCTCCAGTCAATCCACAACATCATTCATCATGTCAGGGTAAGGAATTTAGATCCAAAAACAACCTACTCAAATCTATCTTCAAAGACTAAGCACTCTTCAGATAACAAAAGGGCACAAAGGTAACTTGGAATGCAAAAAAACCCAGGACAACGAAAAACCTAACAGCTTTCTCCCCTGTGCTTCAAACTGCAGCAATTCTACAATCTTACTGTGGCTGTTAGAGTCAGATTACCACTCCCAATCGGTACCACTCTACATTTTCAAAAAGAATCTGGGTATTTGTTACACACTGAATTACAGCACACCCCAGCCAGCATGCTCTAGAATACACAACTAGAGTAGAATCTATTTTGGAATTCAAGGCCCTATATCCACGGGTCCCACTTTGCCTTTTCAGTCTTAAATCTTACTCCTTCCCACCAGAGATCTTTCCCTTCAGTCAGGACTCTGATCTGCTCAGAAATCCTCACGTGTTTCATTTGTCCACTGTTTTTCTGTTTTCCACTCCAAGCCCTCCCTCAGAGAGGCTTCTCTTGGCCATTTCTACCTCTAGGTCACACTTACCACAACCTTCCTCTCTAAACACCTTTACGAATAGTACAAAAGCTGTGCAGACTACCAGGGATGCAGAAGCATTCCATCTCCCCTAAAGCCGTTTTAGAGGCTCAGAAAGCCGTTCAGCAAATCTAAAACCTCCGGAGCTTGCCTAATTAGTAAACTCGATCCAGAGCCCATTAAAGCTAACTGTGGCGCCTTAGTACCTCCGGGGAGATGATCTGTAAGTTTGAGAATGGAACCCCCTTCCAAGGCCAGCGAGCGGTACTAGAGGGCTGAGCAACACTCCGGAGGAGATTCGGCATCCTCAAAAAGAGAAGGCGACATAAAGGAGTGAGGAGGAAAGATGAGGTAGTCAAAGGAAGTTGCTGGAACGAGCGGAGGGGGCGTATTCAGTGGAGAGGGACCTCCTGACACCTGCTTGGGGCCCCCTTCTTGAACGTCCTCCACGCCCAAGTTGCCAACCCGGAGCAAATTATCCAAGGTTTTCGGGTCTTTAGAGCGCGGAGGGCGGGGACGCGCGGGGCCTGGCTGGGGCCGGAGCCGTCAGTGGCCTCGCGTGCGGCGGGCCGGACAGGGGGCGCGGGGGAGGACAAGGCTGCAGACCCCACACTCACGGCGGCCGCTCCCCTTCAGAGTCCGCCCACGCTCAGGGACCCTGCCCCACCACATTCCCGAGACCCTTCCCCACCTGTCCCCGCGGATGACACCCGGAGCTTCCGTAAACGTCACATCCGGCGCGCGCCCCGCCCGCTCCCGCTCGTCTACCCATTCCACTTTCCAGAACGCGGGATACAGGTTGGCGAGCTGGTGGGAGGGGTTAGAACCGCCACCTGCAAAAATGGACCAATGAGGAGAGAGCGCGACAGCGGCCATCTTGGTAAAGGAAAAGCAACGAGGAAGAAGGGGCAGCATGTAGTTAAAGCTAACTTCTATTTGTAGAATTGACTTGCATGTAGTTAAAGCTAACTTCTATTTGTAGAATTAACTTGACTTAGGGTCGAGTTTCCTCCCAGATAACCCCTATACCACACTCACATAAATCAACAAATCAACATTCGAGAAGGGATTGGTGATGCAAGTATCTGGCTGAACTAAGCAGGGTTTCTAAATCGGTGAAAAAAAACCCTGAAAATTTGAGCTTGTTTGTGTCACTTCCTACACAAAATTGATAGTCTGAGGTATTCGGCAATCGCTTCTCTTGCCTAGAAAAGAACTTAAGACTAACTTCTTAATGTTCGAACACCAATATAATTTATTAAAAAGGAGCGTTTAACTTCTAAGAGCCGTATGCCAAGCAATGGAGACGCAAAGATCTGTATGATGCGGTTCATACTAGGTTCATTCCTACTATTCATTCTGTATCAGGAGATTTTGTATATCACCTCTCTGATACTTACTGCTTTCTAGGGACACATTACCACCAAACTTGGGGACCCCTCCCTGTAAGTTCCTTAATGTGATGACATGACCTATCCTTCAAGGTCTTGCTTAAAGCCCCTGCACTGGTGTTACTCTGGTGTTACTCCTTCCACTAGATCAAGGTCTAGATCTCTAATTTCTCCAACTCTCTGTTGTGTATCTGTCTTTGGGATTTTCCGAAAGTGATTCTATGTGGTCATTGACTTTTCAGACTTACAGCTGAAAGCAATGACCAGATTCAGATTCTTTCTCTCCTACAAGCATAAATATGCATGTCAGTGCAAGGATCCACTACCAATTCTCCTGGATCCCGTGCTGATAACTCTGGCAAGACACTTGTAAAGAGCACCCTGGATCTTCAGAACCCTATTTCTCTACTGACTCTTTCTCTTCAGAATGTAAACATAATGGGTAGAGCCTGAAGAAATTGAGGCACTGAGGGAGTTGCTCATAGAGAAGGCATACAATGCAGCTGGAGTCCTGGAAGAAGTCAACACAGGACAAAATCCAACCCATCCAACCTCTCAGCAAGTATTTGTTGAACATCTACTATGTGCCAGTTTCTGTTCTAGGTGTTAGGGATACAGCCGGGAACAGAAGCAGAGCTGGTGGGGGGAACAGGGGCACCTTCTCCCATTAGGCTCAGTTTCCAAAAAGTAGCTCTTCTTTGTAATGTTTAACTTAACAATTTAATAGAATTTACAAACATGATAGAAGTTAAGACTATGGTGAGAAGCCTTTAAGAAGCTATGAATGAGGACACCTGGGTGGCTCTGTTGGTTAAACACTGTCTTAGGCTCAGGTGATGATCCTAGAGTCCCAGGATTGAGTCCCACATTGGATTCTCTGCTCGGCAAGGAGTCTGCTTCTCCCTCTGACCTCTCCCCTCTGGTGCTCTCTCTCATTCTCTCTCTCTCTCTCAAATAAATAAATAAAATCTTTTTTTAAAAAAAAGCAGATATGAATGGGAAACACATAAGAGAAGGGTGTGGTAATCACACACAAGGCAACCATCACACAAGGCTGTTGTGATATTACAAAGGAGCTATGCTCTGGTGATGACAGTTTTTAAAAAATCATGGCTAAGAGGATATAGTAAGCATGGTCTGGTTCATTCCAGGAGGGAATCTGTAAATATTGGATGGTTTTTGGCCTCTCGGGCAAGTGGCCAACGCTCTTGGCTTTACAGGGACTACAAACAACAAGCAAGAAAACCCTGGCCTAGGTGAACATCAGACATTTTTCATTTCCTGATTAAGTGGGAAAGTTAGAAACTGGACACCTTTGTATGTGCAACCAGGAAATCAATGCTACAAGAATTCTGTTGGCGCTTGGCATAACTGAAGAGAGTATTCTACTTACTCCTGCCCCAAAGGTTGGAGGCTAAGCATCACAGTATTCTGTCAGCAGATAGGCTTCGGCAGCTCACCTGGTGGGTCAAAGCCAAACTAGGAATTGAGGTGCTCTTTCTTTCTGGTGCCCACACCTAGTCAGTATATTTTCCCTGAATCTAACAGTCTCCATATGACCTCTTCAAAGTTCAAGGTCATTACTCCTTCACTCCTTTACGCTTATTTCTACCTGCTCATTCCTGGGCAGCAGCAAAAAAACTCCTAAAAGGCAAAATTCTTACTTCAATCAGCATCCGAATAGACAGAAAATGCTCAGATGAGCTTTGTGGGGAAGCTAAAAACAAGGAAGACTCCAGACACATATCACTTGCCTCCTTGTTACTCCTGCAGTGAGAGGAACACCTAGAGGGGCAAGGCAACGTCATCAGTACAAGAATGATCACCATTCTTACCTACTTCAAGCGATCTTACAACAGCAGCTAATATTCTTCTTAAAACAAAAATTGGGTTCTATTGCTCTTGGGTTTAAAACCCTCCAATTCCTTCCCATGGCAGTTGGAATTAAGAAATCCAAACCCCTCACTGTGGCTTATAGAGTGACTCGATCTCTGCTGTCTCTCTGACTTCATCTCCTACTCTCCCTCTTGCTTACCAGTCTCCACCACACTGTCTGAACATCTGCTTTTCCATTCTAGACCTTTCCACAGATGTTTCCTCTTCCTGAGATACTCTTACCCTGGTCTTCACTTGGCTGTCTCCCTGTTGTCACTCACATATCATATACATGTCACCTGCTCTGACCACACACTCTAAGTAGCCACCCAGTCACCCTCTATCACTCAGCCTTGCTTGGATTCTTTTTGTAGTCCTTACCACTGCCTGCTTTGATCCTTAATGGTCTGGATTGTTTACTGTCTTTCATTCCCCTGTAAAATATAATTCCTGGAAGAAAGGAACTTTTTTTTACTTGCTCACAGGTGTATCCCCAGTACCTAGAATAGCTTGGGAACCCAGAAGACACTCAATATTGTTGAATGTTCAAATGTTTTTAAAATAAATGTTGTCTCACTGTTCCCAAAATTAATCACAAGGATGGCTATCCAATTATGGTGATAACTGAAATGAGCAATGAAAAACAGTGTCCACTATCCTCTTGGGACCCAGTCTTCTTCTCTACAAGGCAGTTAAGAGTTAGGAGCAGGAAACTTCCAAGGCTAGACACCTTCAGTAATTGAGCAAATATTTACTGAGTATGTATCATGTTTGGGACGCTATGTCAGGCAATGGGTCTACAATAATAACAAAGAAAAACCCAGTTTCTGTTGTTTTAAAGCCCTCATGGATGAGAGCTTGGAGCCATCAGAAGGGGAAAAGTTCTTTAAAAAAATGATTAAGGGGTGCCTGGGTGGCTCAGTTGGTTAAGCGACTGCCTTCGGCTCAGGTCATGATCCTGGAGACCCGGGATCGAGTCCCACATCGGGCTCCCTGCTCAGCAGGAAGCCTGCTTCTCCCTCTCTCACTCCCCCTGCTTGTGTTCCCTCTCTAGCTGTGTTTCTCTCTGTCAAATAAATAAACTCTTTAAAAAAAATAAAAAAATAAAAAAATAAAAAAATGATTAAGTTTCTCAAGTAGATGCTAGGTGAGTTCCATGCCCCGAAACACCGAAACAGCCTGTTTTGAACATTGCTAGGGAACTAAAGGCAAATTGTTCACATTGTTAAAATTTTTGCTGTGAACCCATTGGGAATATAAAATGACAAATAGAATTTTGAAAATAGTTTTTAAAATACATGGAAGAAACTGTTCCAAAAAAAGGGGGAATGCAGCAAGTGCACTGGGATATTTAATGCTGACATAGTGCAACATGCGCAACACTGTGCATGCCTGCAGAGTATGTTCCCTTTCAGTTGAAGTTGCAATTACCTGATGAAGAACTTGTTCCCTGAGAGGACAATCAGAGGAAAATTGCTAACATCAAGATGAATCTGAGGTTTGGAGCTCCACCTACAGTTTGTCCAATGCCAATGCCAAGGAAAATTTCTAGTTGGGAAAATTAATTCTTAGGCATGTTTGGAAAGGTTTTTAATGTGTGTATATTGTGGCAATTAATGCTTAAATGTATATATAAGGGGTCAATTTAATTTTAGACATATTTTATTCCTTTTTTACTTGCTAGTTACCTGTGAGCTTTATAATTTGGTTCCTAATAACTCAAAGCCTTTCATTTTAGGGTAAGATTGATGTTCTGAGGACTATACATTTCAACAAGGGTTAAACGAGATAAGAAACTTTAGGGGTATTTGAGTTGGACACGTTAGGTTGAAGGATTTTAAATTTTATATTCGGTTTACATATTTCTTTGCAAAAATACTGCCATATAACTAATCACCTTTGAATGCGAGATTTAAAAAATTGCAGACCACTATAATTATATTCTTTGAAAAACATTCAGTCAGTCAGTCAGTCAGTCAGCTAATATTTATTGTGTGCTTACCATATGCCAAATGTTGCTCAAGGCCTTGGGCATGTGTCAGTGAACAAAGCAGACAAAAACCAAAAAACCATCCCTCAAAGATCTCACATGTTAGTGATGGGTTAAGGAGTGATGGATTATAAACAATTACTACATTAAGCAAGTAAATTACATAGCATATTAGAAGAGTCTATAGGAGAAAAGGGATGAAATTAAAGGAAAGGAGACGTACAGGGAGGCAGTTGCAATTTCCAGTAGTGTGGTCAGGTATACCCTCATTGAAAAAATTTGAATGAAGACTTGGTGTAAGAAGAGCATTCCATGGAAGAAACAGCAAGTGCAAATGCCCTGAGCCAGGAGCTTTCTTGTGTATTTAAGGAACAATGAGGACTCAGAGTGACAGGAATAGAAACGAGCAAAGGAGACCATAGCAGTTGGTCGTGTAGGGTAGGGGTCAGCAAACAACAGTGTAAACTGTCTTTGTAAATAAAGTTTTATTGAGACACAGACATGCCCATTTACTCATGTATTTTCTGTGGCTGCTTTCATGCTACAACTGCAGAGTGGAGCAGTTGAGACAGAGACCATCTGGCTCACAAAGACAAACATATTTACTGTCTGGCTCTTCATAGAAAATGTTCCTGACCCTTGATGTAGGCAGGACTGTATAAGTCATTGTAGGGACATTGGGTTTGACTCAGGAGAAAAATGAGAAGCCATAAGAAGGTTTCAACAGAAGGAAGACAGGATCTGACTTGTGTTTTGAAAGGATCATTATAGTGATTATGTTGACAGATCTTAGAGAGGCAAGGGTGGGAGCTGAGAAGCCAGTTTAGACGGTGTTCTCAAGGTACACTTGGGTGTCTCCAATGTACCAGGACAAATTCACCAGGGTGTAGCAGGATATTTTAAAATTTTGAAGGGTGCACAGCAATACTGACATCTGCCAGATACCGTGTGAGCTTCCAGCCAGTAGGTGGTTCACAGTTTCAACATTAGGTCATGCTACTTTCCTTTCAGTGCCACCATATCTTTGTGAAGCCGGGTTCTTGGCAGCACCTGTACTAAAAGCCAGCCCTCTTTGAAAATCAATATGGGGTAGGAAATGAGACTGGCAGTGTCCAATTTCACTCCGAGGTTTGAGATGTTATGCAGTGCCCAACTCACACACTCTCCATTAGCAAGTAATCGTGTTATTTAAAAGTGAAATAAAAATATTTTTTCTTTTCATTTATAGATATTTTTTCAAAGTCTAGTTGTTGGAGCATTGTATTATTGTACAATGTATTGTGTGACTGGAGCATTTTTCCTGAGGCTGCTCTAATGAATCACCATCTGGTGGCTTAAAAAAAGCAGAGATTTATTTTTTCACAGTTCTGGAGGCCAGAGTCTGATATCAGTGTCACTGGGACAAAATTAAGGCATAAAGAGGGCTATACTCCCTCCAGAGGCTCTGGGGGAAGATTTCGTTCCTTTCCTCTTGCAGCTGTGGTGACTGCTCGCTACCACATTCCAATCTTTGCCTCCATGGTCACCTTGCTTTCTCCTTTGCTGTCTGTATCAAATCTCCTTCTGCTGTAGTCTTATAAGGACACGTGTGAAGGGCGCCTGACTGGCTCAGTCGGTGGAGCATGGGACTCTTGATCTGGGGGTTGTGAGTTTGAGCCCCACGCTGGGCATAGAGAGTACTTAATAAATAAGTAAAAGGACATATGTGATTGCATTTAGGACTCATCTTGCTAAGCTGGGATAACTTCTCCATATCAAGGTCCTTAATTAATCACATACTCAGGGATCTTTTTCTCTAAATAAGGTAGTAACATATACAGGTTTCAGGGCTTAGGACCTGATCCCCTTGGATGGCCATTATCCAGCCTACTACAGGCATTAAATACTTACTACAGTTTTGGCATCTAACTACTTAATAAATGGGACCAGGAGGTATTTATTTGAGCCTATAGGTGAGACACCAGGGGTTCAGTGAATAGAGAAAGTTTGAGAACCTCTGAGTTAGAAGGCTCTGCCAAAAACCCAGGCAGGAAAAGACAAGAGCTTGTCCTTGAGTAGAAAGGGAGAAAAGTGATCAGAAGTAGACAAGTTCTAGACACCATTTGAAGGTAACGCAGGTGGAATTTGCTGATGTTCTGGATGTGTGGTTTATTGGGAAAGACAAGACTCAAATGGCTGCAAAGCCTCCCTAACTTTTTCTGGGAAAAGTATTACTATGGTCTGAGATGAAAACGCTGTATGGACCATATATTTTGCTGAAGAGGTGGCAGATTGATGGGTTCCATGTGGCCTGTGTTTAGAGAAGTAAATACAAAAGGGAAAAAAGGGAAGGAAAAGATGAATGTTCTTGACCAGGCCTGCCTCCGGACCCTCCACCGCCCACAGGCTCATTCTAGCTCTCATGGTGGCCAAATGTCCCTCCACCCATGACCTTCTTAGAGGTTATTATGTTCGTATTACAAACATGGACATGAAGTTCCATGTTAAAGGAGACTCAGAAAGCCTCATCTGAGCCAGCACCCTACAGAGGATAGGGCAAATGGGGTCTGCCTTCAGGAACTCAAAATTACAGACCCTCCAAATTTAAAATAATTATGACAAATTGTGGGTGGAATTTCATTTTTTAAAAGATTTTATTTATGTATTTGGCAGAGCGAAACACAGCAAAAGAGGGAGCACAAGCAAGGGGAGTAAGAGAGGGAGAAGCAGGCTTCTTACTGAGAAGAAAGCCTGATGGGGGCTTGAACCTGGGACTCCAGGATCATGACCTGAGCTGAAGGCAGCCACTTAATGACTGAGCCACCCAGGCACCCCAAATCTCATTTTTTTAATTTAAAAAATTTTATAAGATTTTATTTATTTGTCAGAGAGAGAGAGAGAAAGCACAAGCAGGGGGAGCAGCTGAGAGAGAGGGAGAGGCAGGCTCCCTGCTGAACCTGGGATCATGACCTGAGCCAAACCCCAGGATCATGACCTGAGCCGAAGGCAGATGAGCCACCCCGGTGTCCCTGGAGTGGAATTTCAGATGGATGGAGGTAACAGCTTCATTTCTGAATCTCCCCAAACCCTCTCAAGACCAACCAAAACCAAATGTCCATGGGTGGCATTTGCCAAAAATTAGAAACTCAATGTAAGACCTAACAGCTGTTTTTTTTTCCTTTTTTGTAAGCAAGTGCCTGATGTAAGCTTTGATTATTGAGTTATCCGTTTCAGCATCCCCTTCAAAGACAGCTATCTTCAATAAACACGGTGCTAGCCACACGTGGGAGAAATACCCACCTTCCCCAACTGAGGCTCTTTTGATTTAGAAATCTTGGTTGATTTCAACAATAACCTTATAGGTCACTTGTCTTTTCTTTTCCCATAACATCCCAGTCCTGTGTTTTAAATTCACCACTAAAGAGTGAGCCCTGGAAAACCTAGGTCTCCACCCTTGACCCCAACAAGAACAGAAGCCCTCTTCCCAGGGCTCTGTCTCTCCCTGTGACCTTGCTGTGGGGCCCCAGGTATGCTGGGTAATTCCCAGGTCTTATAAGTAATAAACCTCTGTTTTGTCAAGCTTTCCTAATGGTTGCTGCTAAAGGACTTGAAATCATAATAAGAACCAGAGAGCTGCTCCAACCACATTGGTAATTGATCGACTGAGGCCGGCACAAAACAGTGGGCAGAGCACGGCCCTCAGGCACAGACCTGCCTGGCTCCCATGTCTCTCCTGGAGGCAGGGGGTAGACAGGACATCCGATGTCGTGGAGGACAGGAGGACTTCAAACTTTGCAGATATTCACTCAGCAGGTGCGCCAATGTGAGAACAGCAGCTGAGACCCTGAGGGGGTCTTGTCCACCCACCCAGTGGCTATGTACAAGCTGACCCCAGGGGTATCTAAAGGGCTGGGGTGCTCTTGCCCCTCCTGTCTGGACACTGAGAAGCCAGAGCGCTGTTCCAAGATGTGGCCCAAAGGAGAAGCTTCTCACATAACATCAGGCACAAAGGGAAATGTCTTGACAGAAGTCTGGGGAAGGCAACAGAGCCAGGAAGCCTCAGAAAGCAAGCTGCCATGTTTTTGAATTCTACATCTGACAAACAATGAGGACAACTCAAAAAACAAATTCTGTGCAGTTAGAAAAGCAGTCCTCAACCACCACTCCTTTTCCAAGTGCGTGAACATTGGTTTTACTTAAAACATGGACAGCGAACAACGTATTGAGATCTAGTCCTACACAAAGGTAGTGTGGGGTCTGTCTCCATCGGACCGCACGGCCCTGGCGCGCAGATGCGGGGCGAGGATCAGGTGGAAGCTGGGGGCTCAGGAGGTGAAGGAATTCACCTGGAGGCAGAACAATGGAGAGAGAAGTTTATTGAGTCCACCGCAAGGGGGCGGCAGCAGGACAGAAGAAGGAGGCTGTCCGCGAGGAGACAGTGGGTGGCGGTGTATTTAAAGCCGGAAGGTGGGGAGGGATGGGACGTAGGGAATTTTTTTTTGCCAATTGTGCCTGGTTTTAAGTAGCCGGTTAGTTAGGGCCGATGGATATTTTGAGGTGGCTGCCCTATGGGTCCGTGTGTATCCAGCCACGTGGTCTTTCCAGCCTGTTTGCCTAAAAGCAGCCTCTACACTCAGCATAAGAAAATGAGCAGAAGAGCATCCCCTCAGACAAGGTAAGCAAGTCCGAAAAGACAGGCCCACAAAACAGATCAAAACCGGCACATGCAATTGCAAAACAAGCTAAAAGACAATAGAAGACGCAATGCAAAAGATGAAAGAATACCGGGCGGCCCGCGAGGGAGGGAAAGGGAAGTTAACCTCTAATAGCTTCAGAGTTTCTCTTTGGGGTGACATAAAAGCTCTGGAAATGGTAAATGGCATTTTGGGTTTTATTCTATTTCCGTGAAAAGGGGAGATTCAAAAACTAGGCTGCCTTTCTGGAGTCCTGCTCAATTTTGGACAGAATTATTTTAAATGTAGATGGTGCGGATGGTCGCACCGCATCCGGCATGTACTTCCTGGGCCTGAATTCTATACTTAAAAATGGT
>PITA01009926.1:50208-74704 GCA_004023965.1 Spilogale gracilis
AGAGAGAAAAAAAAATGGTTAAGTGGTCAATTTTGTGATATGTCTATTTTACCATGACAAAAGAATAAAACATGAAAGAACAACATAAATCAGAATTTGGTGAGCTGAAAGAGCTAAGGACAGAATTAAAAATAAAAATTTCAGAAACGACAAGTTTGATTAAAAATAACAAGAGTTTTGAAACATAATGGATAATGCCTTAAGAGAAAGAAACAAGAAAAGTAAGAAATTTTTAAAACTCAAAAAGAAGATAAAAAGAATTCTAGAGAAATGGCAAATGTAAAAGATTGGCAAAAAAGCTGGGACAACTCTGAAAACAGTAATAAAAGTACATATAAGAATTTAGAATGCTATAAAAGTGACATTACAAATCAGTGGGGGAAGATTAGTCAAAATATTGTGATAAACACATGTTGAGATATAAATAATTTCTCTAGAAGGATTCACAGTGTGGCAAAAGTAGCTGTTGAACACCTGGGTGGCTCAGAGGGTTGAGCCTCATGTCGGCTCAGGACATGAGCTCAGGGTCCTGGAATCAAGTCCCACATCCGGCTCTCAGCTCAGCAGGAAGCCTGCTTCCCCTTCTTTTCTCTGCCTGCCTCTCTGCCTATTTGTGATCTCTCTCTGTCAAATAAATAAATAAATATTTTTTAAAAAAAGTAGCTGTCTCTAAGGGGGCAGGGAAATGGGCAGCTATGCCTTTCTGTTGAATAGCTTCTGTACCTTGTCCTACCATGTGAATTGATTACCTCTGAAGTCTGATGCCTGAGTCCAAATGGCAGCTCCCTCAATTGATAGTTCTTAATCTTGGGCAAATTCTCGACACTCTCCAAGCCTATCTCATTATCTGTGAAATGGAGTGAATAAACTCTCAATAAACGTAAAGTACTAGCGGAAACAACCCAAACATCCACCAACTGATGAATGATTAAACTAAAGTGGTAGAGCCATGCAACAGAATATCACAGTCCTAAAAAACAATGATGTAGACATTCTACCACATGGATGAACTTTGAGAACAGGCTTAGTGAGAGAGGTCAGACACAAAGGTCATGTACTGTATTATTTCATACATATTATATGTCCAGAAAAGACAAATACGGACAGACAGAAAGCAGATTCCCCGGTTGCCAGAGGCTGGAGGGAGGAGGGAATGAGAAGTGACTGCTAATGGTTAAAGGGCTTTCTTTTGGGGGTGATGAAAATGTGAGGGGTTAGATAAGGATGGTTGCGCAAGCTTATGAAAGTACTACATGACACTGAATTTACAGTTTCAAAGGGTGACTTTTATGGTATGCTAATTATATCTCAATAGAAACAATTTTTCAAAATGCAAATTATCAGTTTTTCCGTGGTGACTTTCTGCAGTCCCTATCTCTCCCCTCCCCCACTCCATTCCCTTTCAGGCTCCTCCCCTTTCCTTCCCTCCCCTCTCCGCTCCCCTCCCCACTGACTCCGTTCCAGGTCCTCAGGAGCGCGTCTAAACCCCTGACGCATGCGTGCTGCCCTTGTGGGCGCGCTACCCGTCGCGCTCCTGCACCCGCCGCTCTTACCCTGCGGGGAGGGGTCCCTCCAGCGGATTTTTCTCGTGCGCTGCAGTTGGTCATGTTTAGAGAAGACGGCACGCGCCAGGATCATGGGGGACGACCTGGCAGGCCCCTCAAGTTAACCTGTAGGTCCCTCAGAAGTTTCGACCACCTGTAACCTCCAGACGCTGTGCTCTGAGAGCCGGGGTGGCTGTCTACCGACGCTTGCAAATACTGATGAAGGCTTTGGAGCCCCGTAGGCCTCAAATGGAAGCCTTGTTCTCCGCCTGCCCGCAGCATAATCTAAGCCCATTGCTCACAGTAAAGTGGCACCGCGGGACTAGCCTGGCGTGTTGCTGTGCACTCTCAGGCCTGGTGCACAAGTGTTTAGGAAGCGGTGACTTATATCCGGGGACTGTTTCTGGATGGCCCTCCTGTGGCTGCAGGTCACTTGGCTACTAGGTTCCTGTTATTAGCTGCCCCCACTATAAATGTGAGCCCTTGCCATCCATCTGGTAGATTCCCCTATGATTTGTACTTTATTTACCAAACCATAGTCCCCCATGGATAAGGCAACCCAAACCTTCTGGAGGTGTGTCCTGAGTATTTCATTTTCCAAAATCCCTATGTGGTAGACATGGGATGTAGGGCCAGCCTCCATGAAAGGCTTTATTTACATTTTTCCTAGTCAAGCAAGACTCGTCTTCTGTCATCTTCAAGTCTACTCAAAATGTCTTTTTTTAAGTCTAACCTTAGACTCTGATTCTGCCATTTTCCCCACTCCTTTTTATGAACCCAGAAAATCTCTCTCCCCTTTCGGCCTTCCTAGGCCTAGACCAAGTTCCTTCCACTTCTTCTTAACTTTTCCTCTTTTCCCTCCAACTTCCCATTCTTTCTTTCTCGTGCAGCCTTTGATCTGCACCCACACCAAAGAAAAGCCAGAGTTAACATCTCAGAACTCAAAAGGCTTCTTTATTTCTAATCTACTAATTATATTGATTACATTTTGTCTTAAAATATATGCAAATAGAGAAATTTATATCTATCTATAAATGAATAAACAGCTGGTACCCAGAGTGATACCAACAATCCTCGCATCTCTTATATTGCATAGCCATAGTAGCGAGCAATTTCCATATCTTTTTCCCTCTCAATGAAAAACTGCACTTTCCCCAAAGAGGTGTATTTGGCAGCATTCTCGCGCTCTTGCTGAGCCTGCCTCTTCATGGCCTCCCGCTCTGGCCTCTGCTCTTTTGTGATGGGCTTTGACATGACTGGCTCAGGAACATTGGGTTTCCTCCATGGAATTGGTTGAAAGCAGAAGTCTTGGAGTAGAAATTGGCTTTGAGGTTTGGGTGGTGACTGGAGCTTGGTCCCAGCAGTGGGGATAGGCTCCCGGTGGAGAGAAGTGCAAGATGATGTTTTGTAGGGTACGGGCCTTGAGGCAGCAGACTGTGGGACACTAGGCCGGCTAGGGTTGGCCAAACCCGGTCGGATCGGATTGGTTGCAACTGGCCGAACTGGCCTGACAGGGCCAGTCGAGGAGGCAGGAGTTGGCCGGGATGAATTGACTACAACAGGCTGAGCTGAGCTGGTAGAACCAGGCCGGGCAGGGTAAGCCACGGCAGACCGATGTGAGGCCAGAGAATGTGGCCTCCGAGAAACAGGTCGAGCTTGAGGCTTCTCCAAGGTTGGAAAAGGCAAAGGCACCAACTTGACTTTCCCAGGAGGTGGGAGCTCATACTGCGATGGAGATGGACACTCTTTGTCAGCACCTCTGTCTGGTTTCTGGACTTTGGCTTGATTTTTCTCAGGACCTTTGCCCTCACGTGGGGTATCAAGCCATGGTTTGATAGCTGGGGATGGCTGGGCGTTTTTTGGGTTGTGGGAGCTTCCCAGGGCCCGGGAGGAAGACAATCCAATTTTCTTATCACTCTTCTTCCCCAGGGCGTGAAAAACCTGCACAGACTCCAACATGTGCATGCCTAGGCAACTTCGAGGCTTCTTAAAGGTCTCTTGGCTAAGCTCGGGTTGATTTTTCTTCCGCTTCATCTTGGGAATGGTTGGCTTCTCTTCTGCCTTGACTTTGTTCCCAGACTGCTTACTCTCTTCCGTTTTCTTGGGGTTGTTTTCTCGGGTTCTTTTGGTCTTTTCCTGCCCATTGCTCTTTGCTTTGCTGGTCCTATTGGATGCAGCTTTCTGAGATTTGCTGTTGGGATGCTTGGCCTTGTTCACAGGAACCTGGTAACCATCTGCAACATTGCAAATAACCACTTCTCCCTCTAACAGGCACTCTGCGTTCTTCGCCTGGATTTTGGTCTTGGGAGCGCCATTGATCGGCTCAGTGGCTTTATGCTTGTTCTTCCTGACCTGATCAGAGGGAGCCTTTATGACACTTGACTTTTCTTGCACTTGATTCAACTTGATGACTCTGGTATCTTTGGCTTTGATCACCTTGAGACCTTCGGCTTGATCAAGGTCTTTCAAGGAATTAAAGAGCTGGGGAAGATGAATGTCCTCCACCAGTGTAGCAATGTCTGCAAAGCCACCACTAGATTCAATCCCATTTTCAAGAGTTACTTGGTCTTCAAGACTCAGGGTATTTTTTCCCAGATTGGTGTTTTCAGAACCAGGCTGCTCCTCCTGGCCGAGGGGATTGATGCAGGCCAGGAGTTGGTGAATATTAGGAATTTCCAAAGGAAGTAGGGGAGGATCTTGGTTTTCTATTGGGATCTGGTAGATATCTAGAGGATTTGAAAGCTTGGTTTTAATATCATCCAAATTCTTAGTCTCCGTTTGTTCCTGGCTTGGAGCTGGAGGTGGTGCCAGGACATCATTAGAACTCTGGATGGGAGCTATTATTGAGATGTCTGCAAGCTCAGGTGGTGGGTTACTTTCAAGAATCTGGATATTTCTGCTACTGCAGGACTTGGGGAATTCTGGAGTTTGTGGCAGACAAAATGTCTGACTCGGAGGTTGCAATCCCAGGGAAGGCTCCATCCCCAAGGCAGTCTCCGTCACTACAAAGGAATCAAGGAAAAAGTCATTCCCTGGTAAGTGAGATGCTCCCCCTAGACACTAACACAGAAATCATGCACCTTCCAGCAATGGGCAGGGCAGTTCTCCCAGCTTTTCTCAAGGATCAAGGACAACACTGTGTGCTAGGAGATGTAGAAGGTGACCTCTAGTTCTTACAGGTGATCACTTGATGTCACTGGCTCTTGGTTTTCTTTGTATTTTATAGGGCTGTTATAAGTCAAATAAAAAGTAAAATTGGTTTTTATATTATGAAATGTTTAACAAAGCCTAGCATTCTCATATAGAGTCACTTCGAGTCCCTTCCCTTTCCTTAGAGAATAAGAATACTTCACACCGTGGGCTGGGAGAAGGAATGGACCTCTTCCTGAGAAAATATATAAGCGAGGGTAAATTCTTAGCCTGCTTGCTCTGGACAGAATCTCGGAACACAAGGTCTTAAATCCCAGTGCAAATTAAGGAAGTGAGCGAAAGTTAAACTGACTCCATCACAACAAGAATTCCAAGATACTTTCCAAAGAGACTGAAGCAATAGCTCAGGGAAGGGAGCTCGTTACCATGTGACAGTACAGGGAGCCTGGTCAGCTAGGGCAGTGACAAGTGTGGGTACCCTTGCTATGCTCTTCGGGTTCCTGTACCTGTGCCTTAGCTGGTCATTTTAGTGTGCCACCTTCCCTCCTCTGTGCAGTGTTCTGAAACAGAGTCCAAAAGCCAAGAGCACCAAGCGAGGGGCGTTTATTTACATCTCAGGACTTAAGTTCTGCCTATCAGCAGCCTCACTAGCTCTCAGCTGCAGGTTTGACCCTCTTTTTGAACGTTGGCATTATTTCTCTCCCTCTTGCTAGCTCTACTCACCTTGAAAACTTGTTTCTGTGATGGGTTGAGTAGATACAGAGTAGTAGATTCCAGAGGTCGAGGCTGGTGGTAACACGTTTGCGGGCTGAACCTCCTTGAGGACCATTACCATTTCTGGCTGGGGGGCAGAAGCCCTACCTCCCGTGTAGGACACCGAGCCATAGGATTGCAAGCAGGGGCCAAGTTCTCCAGACAGTAGAGGCCCCAATGTGCCCTGATTATAGTAATATGCCTGGCTTCCTTCCTGGTAGGGAAGTGCTAGGTTATGTCCTTGATTTGGCCTCTGAGATGGCGTTCCCTGAACAAGGCTGGCCGAAAGCGATGGATACACAGGGACCATGGTACTGGCCTCTGAAGTTTTATCATACGAGGCTGCCAGAGACATGGAAGACACAGCTGTGTCCTGGTCAATGACCGTCACGGTGAAGTCTCCAAGTGAAGAGGACTTCTTTTCGGTACTTCCTGTGACATCCCACTCAAAAACCCCAGGATAGGAGGCAGCTGCCATGGATATCTGGCTCTGGCCTGTAACTCCAGACAACATAGTTGTACTGGAATGTTGATAAAGGTAGGCGCTCCCCAAGAGCGGCTGGAAGGAGGTACCAGAGACGGATGGTAGCAGCCACGCAGAACCGAGCGCCGGAGCGGAGACTCGGGAGAAGTTGCAGACGTTTCCTGTCAGGGAAGCTGCGTTGCTCACCACAGGGAGGGAGAGCTGCAGAGAGTTTGGAGTTCCCAGTAAAGATGGATTTGGGAAATTTTCTGTAGGGAACAAGAGGGTGAGGAAAATCAGGGGGATGGATCAGTGCGCTATGTCTGAGGAACAGCATTATCTCAGAGCTCTTGCTACCAGGGAGCCTCTGATACCGACACTTGCCGAGATATCAGAAGGCCAACTGTGTAGGACGGTGGTCAGTACTCTTCTCTACTCACTGCAGGCGCCCCGGGAGCCTGGGCGTGCATAAGACCCAGGCAGTATGCTTCACGCATGGTTCTGGAGGCGACCAGCGGCCTTGTCCCTGCCCTTTGCCTGGAGCCTGCCACTCGCATCCCACTTCCCAGCATGAAAGGTTTCCTTATTCGGAGGGCTCAGAGAGCCTCTAGTCTCCTGTTCTCATTCTCCAAGGGACAAAACTGAAGCTGAGAGAGATCACATTGACTTGTTCAAGTTTTCCCCTGACATTAGATCTCATTACCAGATTACAGAGTCTAAGGATTGGGACCTCTTGCTAGGACCCTGCTCTAGGCACGACACCATCCAAAACCAGGAGAAATGCAACTAATACAGACCTTTTCTCCCCATGTTAGAGAACAGTACGGCTATGATCATTGTAACATCAGTGCCTCATTGGGCTTTTGCACTTCTCATGCTATTACCTAGAGTTCATGTATGGCTTAGTCCAGCTGGTAAATGTAAAGAGTCCCTCTTGGTGTGCCTGGCTGGCTCAGTCAGAGGGGTGTATGACTGTTGATCTCAGGGTTGTGAGTTCGAACCCCACTGTGGGTATGGAGACTACTTGAAAATCTTTTTTAATAGGAAAAAGGGTCATTCTTCCCCTTGAAACCGGTTTCTGATCTTACCTCAAAATGACTACCTGAGAGTATGTTTCTCAAGAGGTGCCTTTTCAAAGAGAAAAGTTATTAAAACTCTCTGAGCTTCAGATTACTCATCTGTAAAGTGGTTATAATAATAATGGAAATACTTTTTACATGAAAGAAAGTGGGACATTACACTTTTTATATTTATATGAAGGAAGGTATAATATGTTCTGAAAACACAGAAAAATCATGAAAAACATGTATTACAGAACGGAGAAGAAATATATAAATATTTGGGGAAATTGGGATATGAACAAGCATCAGAGTATAATAAATTCACTAAGAAATGAAGTTCTGGGGGCGCCTGGGTGGCTCAGTCCTGGGGCGTCTGCCTTCAGCTCAGGTCATGATTCCAGAATCCTGGGATCAAGTCCTGCATCTGGCTCCCTGCTCGGTGGGAAGCCGGCTTCTCCCTCTCTCACTCCCCCTGCTTGTGTTCCTTCTCTAGCGGTGTTTCTGTCTGTCAAATAAATAAATAAAATCTTTAGAGTAAAATAAATGAAGTACTGTTTCATACTTGCAATATGGTAGAAATGAATATCACCTGCCCTATTTCCTGAATATTACTAACCAAAACACAGCCCACAAGAGAAGGTGATTTTGAGTGAGTTCCCAGCCAGTGCCTACAGAGAAGATAGATCAGTAAAAATTGCCTAACAAGCTGCAAATGCCATAAATGTGAATGTAGAGGTAGCCACAAGTTTTGTAGACAAATATTTCTTTTTTAAAATACATATTTTTTGTGTTTTTTAAAAGATTTTTATTTATTTATTTGACAGAGAGAAACACAGTGAGAGAGGGAACACAAGCAGGGGGAGTCAGAGAGGGAGTAGCAGGCTTCCCGCTGAGCAGGGAGCCTGATGCGGGGCTTGATCCTGGGTATCCGGGATCATGACCTGAGCCGAAGGCAGTTGCTTAACCAACTGAGCCACCCAGGCACCCCTAGACAAATATTTCAATAAAATCTGGTACAGAGCAGAGAGGGAAATAGTAACTGTAAAGAAATTCCATTATTGTGTTCATTCACATTTTTTCTGAATGTTACCCAGCAAGTAACAGCTACTAGGTCTAATAGAAATAGACTGAACTCTACCTCTGAAACTAATAATATACTCCACGTTAATTAACTGAATTTAAGTTAAAAAAGAAATAAAATCAGAAGAAAATGATAAAAAAGAAATATATATCTTAGTATAATCATATAACAAAAGAGAACACTTAAAAAGCATCATGAAGATTTTTATATTCATCCAAAAATATATTTTTATCATCTTTAATATCCAGAAAAATCTCAACCTCAAAGCCTAAAAAAAGCCATCGTCATTAAAATCAAATTAAAAAAAATTTTTTTACTGTAGGAAAACCCAAAAGACTCCACAAAACTGTTTTAGATAAATGTGGAATTAGAGATGTGGGGCTTGACTTTTTCATTTCTTTTTAGGTTGCTCACTAAGATCTGAAAACAGATGTGTACCCTCTGTGTTGGGAAGAAAATAACTGTCGAGATGAAAAGCAGCCTTATGGAGCAATCTAGGAAATGTCAATTTTTAAATAAACAGTCTGATTTTTAATAGGCAAAACATCTACAGAGCTTAAAAATCAAAATGAAATAAAACTGAAAATTCTGTTTCTTTCAGCCCCCTTAGTAACTACTTTTATTAGTTGCTTGTTGATAGGAAGCATCCTTTCTAAATTATATTTCTAAAGTGTTTACATTTTAAACTGTTAAGTGCCATCTGTGTTCAGGGAGGCACGAACAAAACCCAAACAACTGAATATGACATTTCTGTAAGCTGCTTTTCCTAGTGATGCCCCATTCTGGCCTTCCTTTCCTGCCTAGTCTATTAATGGAAGTGGTTGCTAAAATCAACTTTGTTTGGCCCTGCTCCAAGTAGATTTCACTTTATGCTCTTTCTGCTTTAATTTAAAATCTTTGGTTCCCTTCAACATTCCATCCTAAACTACCTCTTTTTTTTTCTTGAGAGCTCCTCTGTGCTCTTCCCTTTCATTCTTTTTTTTTTTTTAAGATTTATTTATTTATTCTGAAGAGAGAGGTAGGGAGAGAGAGAGAGAGAAATAAACTTCCCACTGAACACGCAGGGAGCCCGATGCAGGACTTCATCTTAGGAGATCATGACCTGAGCCGAAGGCGGACAACCACTCAAAGGTTCAACCGACTGGGCCACCGAGGTGCCCTGCTTTCCCTTCATTCTCATATTTTCTCCTCCCCCTTGGTTGCTGTTGGCCTGTGCAGAAACAATCCTGAACTTCTTTACATTTGAAGACATGCCTCCCTAGAGCCCATTTTTCTCTATCCTCTTTCCCTGCTTTCCTTTTTCACCCACGCTAGGTAGAAAACTTCAAATGTGACTCCAACTTTCTGAACAGCACTAAATGTAAAACACTACAGTTGAAATATTAGTGGAGGATCATTTCAGATGAAACATCTTGGTAAATATTGTTAGTTTTCTACGTAACTTAGGCTTCTCTCTTTCTGTCTAAACACTCTCAAGAAGTCTCTGATTTCATTTTCTCCATGAGTGCCCTTTAAGACTCAAAATTAGAAAAGAAAGGGACCAGAGAAAACAACCATTCTAACATCCTAACGTAACAGACAAGGAAAAAACAGATTTTGTGAGTCAATGACTCATCCAAAGCCACACAGCTAGTAAATGCCAAAGTCAAAACTGAAATGAGGTCTCCAGATTTTTAGTTCAGTACTTTCTTTCCCCCCATTATTCCATGCTATTTTGAATCTAAGACTAAATTTAGTGGCAAAAAAAATCCAATGAAAAACTTTTAAAAGTTTCTTTCTTTACCAGACATGGTCAGAGAAGAAGAGGAAACATCCACTGCAGAAACAAGGGATGACGAGCCAATACTAGAGGGCATCGGAGCAGCTGAAGCCAAAGAGTGCATGTGTCCAGTACAAAGGTCACTGGTCACTGGTCACTTGCGATGATCCAAATTTATTTACAGACAACTCCATGGAAACCCCAAGATTCTACCAGGTGGTGGTAGGTTTGGTGGGAGAATGATGTCACAAAGCAGGCAGTTTAAAGGTATGAGGGAGCCAATGGGGAGGTGAGATTCCCAACAAGAAGACGGGATTGGGTAGAAGGAATGGTAGGAGAGCTAAGCCAATATCTGTGATACCTAATCCTATAAGACAGATGTGATGCTCCCACTTTCATCATGCTCTTATGTTAGGGAAATCATCTCAACGTTTCTTAGAGATGTTCATTAGTATAATTAGCTAATAGTTATTTATATGCTATATATCATATTTTATCTTGTGTATGCTACATTTATAATTATACAGTAAATTAACATCCTTAAGAGACAAAGGAAAGGCACATCTAGGTTGAACAATTACAGGTGTTCTCAAATAATATTAGTCAATCTGATTAGTGAACTTACAGCAACTTTTAAGGAGCAAAGGAAGGGATTAAAGAGCTCTTTTGACAACTTGGTTAAAGAATAGGGTGAAGTTTGTTGAGTGCACCTTGTGGGGAACAATGCAGTGCGGGCTCGGTTCTTTCAGTTTCTTCTACTTGAATTCTAACTTTCTTGCACTGGGCTGGGGTGGGCCACATTGGACTTAGATCTCTCTTCTCTCCATCACAGGCATTGTTTCTGGGAAGAGCCTTGACCTTGGATTCTTACACTTGTAGATGTTATTTCCAGTCAACTTCCAGCAGCAGGAGGCTTTTTGTCAGTGTTTGATGCTTCTCAAAATGAATCCAGCCCATTAGAAGCAAATACCAGAGAGCTGGAGGACACAGCTGATTGCAGACCTTTCCTTTTCCAGCATTTGGTTGCAATTCTTTTGCCCATAATTTGTTACCTCTGGCTCTTGGGGCCACACGGGCATGCTGCCATCCTGTTCTTTTATAGGTAAGAGGCATTGGTGACATCCGGGATACTTCTCCTTTTTCCTTCTCATTTAAGTGTATCCAGTGTGGCAGTTACTGTAGCCTCCGCCCCCCTTGCAAACAGCCACTGTAGAATCTTGGGCCTCTAGGATTCTCTGCCTGCCATGCTTGGGTGCAAGATCAGGCAAAATGAAGAGGGGAATATTTAGATAAAGAAGAGGACATTCATTGAGAATAGGGAACATGCAGAGTGAAAGAATACAGGAGAAAAAGAGATTCATGTGGATTTTTCGTTTCTGTGACAAATAAATCGACACTGGGACACCTGGGTGACTCAGTTGGTTAAGCACTGCCTTTAGCTCAGGTCATGATGTGGGTGTCCAGGGATCGAGTCCTGTGTCCCTGCATCGGGTTCCCTGTTCATCAGGGAGCCTGCTTCTCCCTTTGCCTGCCAATCCCCCTGCTTGTGCGCTCTCTGACAAATAAATCCTAAACAACAACAACAAAAAGTAAGTTGACACATTTTGGCCTGGTTTTGTGTTAACAGAACATACAATTATATACATGTTCATATACATAAATGTACATTTATATTTACATATTAGTATAACATTGACATGACAATTATAATTCATATATAACACTAATTATAATATAACATATAATAATATATTTTAGTATTTAATATCTTATAGTCATTACATTATTTATTTATGTGACTAGATAGTGCAGCAACAGCCATGAACTCCATGCACTAAAGAAATAATCTTGGGGTGCCTGGGTGGCTCAGTTGGTTAAGCGACTGCCTTCCGCGCAGGTCATGATCCTGGAGACCTGGGATCGAGTCCCACATCAGGCTCCCTGCTCGGCAGGAAGCCTGCTTCTCCCTCTCTCACTCCCCCTGCTTGTGTTCCCTCTCTGACTGTGTTTCTCTCTGTCAAATAAATAAAATCTTAAAAAAAAAAAAGAATATGACTATCCCTGGGGCACCTGGGTGGCTCAGTTGGTTGGGCGACTGCCTTGGGCTCAGGTGGTGATCCCAGAGACCCGGGATCGAGCCCCACATCGGGCTCCCTGCTCAGTGGGAGGCCTGCTTCTCCCTCTCTCACTCCCCCTGCTTGAGTTCCCTCTCTGGCTGTGTTTCTCTCTGTCAAATGAATGGGGTCTTAAAAAAAAAAAAAAAGAATATGACTATCCCAGAAATGTTAAAGTTAGTGATCTTTTTACCCATTCATTTAGTAATTTATTCAATAACTCTGATCTTTATGACCCTCAGCTTGTCCAGATCTCAAATGGTTGTGACGACTAACAGTGTATACAAAATACTTTCAGAAATTAGAAACTAAAAAATACAAATAAACCCCCCCCCCAGCTATTATAGCCTGGAATTTAGTACTCTATTCTGACTTCAGACCTACTGTAGGACATGTTGTCCTTTGCTGATCCACATATAGCAGAAATTAAGAGTTTTTCTAACATGTACAGATCCCTATGCCTGATACTGTGTGGAAATCTTAGACTGGAGCTTCTACTCTTGTTTTTTTTTTTTTCTAAAACCTAAATACCTGGCAACCTCTAATGTGAAACTTGGTGCATGATAACAATCCAATAATAGTTTCACTGTGAGTGCAAGTGCGGGTTGATACAATATTTTTGGGTGGTAGTGAGGCAGTATCTTTGAAAATTTTAAGTCTACATATCCTTCACTCCAACAGTTCTCCTAGAGATTTAGATATAGATGTGTACATATTTCAGGGTGTTCACATTGCAGCCTGTCTATAATAGAAAATAAAACTCTGAAAACAACAAAAAGTCCATCAATATTGGATTGATTATACAGATTATATTTCTTTTTTTTTTTTTAAAGATTTTATTTATTTCACAGAGAGAAACACAGCCAGAGAGGGAACACAAGCAGGGGGAGTGAGAGAGGGAGAAGCAGGCTTCCTGCAGAGCAGGGAGCCCGATGCGGGGCTCGATTCCGGGTCTCCAGGATCATGACCTGAGCCGAAGGCAGTCGTTTAACCGACTGAGCCACCTAGGCGCCCCCAGATTATATTTCTTATAATCAACAAAATACTATGCATACCAGGCCTTAAAAAAGAATAGAACGGATGTATGCATAAATTGACTGGGAAAATAAATATCTAAAATAGATTGTGGGATACATATACTATACTGCTTTTGTATAAAATAGGAGATATCCATCTATGTACAAATAAATATCTACACACACACACACACACACACACACAGTGTGAACATGAGCAACTGGAAAATATCTGGAAGAACCAACAAGGAGCTGAGAAAGTGGGACTTAACTTTCATTCCATATCCTACACTATTTGGATTCTGAAGTGTACCTACATGCTCATCGAACCTGTGCTACCCGCCCGCAGCTTAGGAGGGCACTGTAGTTTCCTAGCTCCTGTTTAGTAATCAGACTAGAGTGGGCCGTCCAGCGTGGTGACGTCATCACGACCGTCGGTGGCGCGTGCGCAGTAGCAAAGGGCCTGGGAACTGCGTGGGTTGCCGCCTATTTGCTTCCGGTCCCGGTTGTTGTTTTGGCACCGAGGGCGCTGGGCTGGCGGCTCTGTTCCTCTTGCCGTTGGGTTGGCGGCATCTTGGGGCCCAGATGAGCCAGTGGCATCATGCCCGCGGCGGCTGGGGTCAGGGACGCGTATTCTCTGGACGTAGTTCAACCAAGAAGAAGCGCGGAAACCACGTCCCAGAAAGGTAATCTGCCGTGGCCCCTGGGCGTGGCCCTCCAGCTCGCAGCTCTTGGGCCTGGACTCCATCTCTTGTGGTATCTACCTGACCCTGCATTGCCGAGCACTTGCGATCCGCCGGAGCTAGGAGGCACTGATGCTTTCCTGCTCCGCCCCCAGTATCTGATCTGCTGTGAGGTTCTGATTTTTTCCTATTCTGTTGAAAGCGAGGCTCTCGCAAAATGCAGAGGGACGGCTTTTTAAGATGGGACTGCCAGTGTTGGGGACAACCCCTTAATTACCAAATTGGAGTCTCCCTCAGTTCCTGGAGCTGTGTTATTTGGGCACTAAGAACCAAGTTCAAGTGAAAAAAACCCACCAGGACATCCAAATTTCCACCGAAAAAGTTGATTTATGTTTCTAGGAATCCTAGAAGGGATAACACATCTCATTTCAGATAACTGCTTCTGTATAAATGATTAATTTGATATTCTGCTTGTGTGTGCATTGAACTCTTCAGTATTCCTTGAGACCTTCCTTTCCTCCCATCTCCTATGTCAGGTCCCTTTCATGTTATTTCCTGAATATCTTTAATCTGTCAGTTTCTCTCTCTCAGCATCCAAATACAGAATTTGCCTGATCTGTTGCGGTTAGGTCCTAACTAGTGTACGTATATCTACTCGTTTCCTTCCAGTCCATTCTTCGTGCAAGAAGTCCTTTTTAATAGACTAGTTCAAATATTGCTCAAACATATATCAAAAACATTGTTTTAAGAATAAAAAGAAAGTCTTTACCATGGTCTTTAAGACTCTGCATCGTCTAGAATCTTCTCTTGCTTCTCCAGCCCCATCTTGTGCCACTTTTGTCCTCACTTTCTGTGCTTCAGCTATACTGAATTAACCTTAGTTAACTAACTCAGCCTACAGACATCAGCGAGTATCACTTTTCACTGTGACTCCTAACATTACTAAGTGAAGTTCACAGCCCCTTTTCTATCAAGTTGTCTTTTAAAATATGAACTTGAAGTTCCCTATTGATTGACTTTGGTAGCATCAGTTGTATAAGGACTAAAAATAAACTGTGAAGTGAAAAGGATGAATTTAAATTATTTCAGTCCACAGGTATGTATTAATGACATTTTAGTATTCAGGATTGGTGTAGGTTTCATCAGGGATACAACAGTACTGGCCAGCTCTGGCTTTAGATCGGCCTTATTTGTTGAGACTTTTGCACTGTTTCGTTGCCTTGTATCTAGGAGAGTAGAAGTTGTTACGAGGTGGTGTTGAGTAAGTGGAACAGCAAAATTCAAAGCAAAGAGAAGAGAGGACCTACTGTGTGGGCTATGGTTTCCATTTACAGGGAGACAGACTAACATAAAATTTGGCTAACAAAATATGTATTAATAGGTGGAAAGACTACCTCCCAATTGGACAACGGATGCCTGGGACTCGTTTCATTGCTTTCAAAGTTCCTTTGAAAAAGGTGAGCAAAAGTTAAAACAGTATTCTTTCACAAATTTGAATTTATGGTGTAGAACACTGTTGCTTGACCATGTCACACCCTCTTCCTTCACCCCCTTTTTGAAAATTTTTTATTTTTTATGGCAATCTCTGTACCCTATATGGGGCTTGAACTCATGACGCCAAGGTCAAGGGTCCCATGCTCCGGGGTGCCTGGGTGGCTCACTTGGTTAAGTGTCTGACTCTTGGTCTCAGCTCAGGTCTTGATCTTGGGGACTAAAAAAAAGAGTCGCATGCTCTACTACCTGAGCCAGCCAGGCACCATTCCATTTTCCCTTTTTAATAGCAAATACTTTGTTATATCCACTTTACTATTCTGAAATAAAATTCATAGATAAATACTACTTCCATACATAATTTTAAAGAAATCAGTGTAATGTTGAAACCAGTAATATAAACAATAAATAAAAGAAAGTAACTTATAATAAAGTAATATGTATTAATTTCAACATGTAAATATTTGGGCAAGACTATATTAGAAATAAAGCATAGTCAATTACTTCCATCATGAAAACAAAAACTGCAAATGCAGATTGAACTAGGTGGGTTTTCTTGCCTTGCTGGAAGAAATTTCCATGATCGTGAACAGCTCTTAGTAGATTTTCAAGGAAAACATAGTGTACGATCTTTACTTGGCAGATAATGTGATTACTGTCTTGGAAAATTCAGTGTACTTTAAAACTAGACAAAAAAACTCATGTGTTTATTTGTGAAATGAAGTTAGGTTCTAAGGCTTAGATAATTACAAACAATTTTTCACCTGTATGAGCACTGAATAGTTTTATTATTAAAGATTTTACTTAATCTTTAATTGTGAAGGGCAGAGGGAGAGGGAGAAGCAGGCTCCCCACTGAGCAAGGAGCCAGATGTGGGACTTGATACCTGGACCCTGGGATCATGACCTGAGCAGAAGGCAAATGTTTAACTGGTTGAGCCACAAAGGTGCCCCTATTTGAATACTTTTATTTATTTATTTTTAAATTTTATTATTATTTATTTATTATTTATTTTTTTTATTTGAATACTTTTAATTGCAGAGCAGTAAAGTCTTTTATCTTAAAACAAAACAAAAAGTGTGCGGGGCGCCTGGGTGGCTCAGTTGGTTAAGCGACTGCCTTAGGCTCAGGTCATGATCCTGGAGACCCGGGATCGAGTCCCATATCGGGCTCCCTGCTCGGCAGGAAGCCTGCTTCTCCCTCTCTCACTCCCCCTACTTGTGTTCCCTCACTGGCTGTGTTTCTCTCTGTCAAATAAATAAAATCTTTAAAAAAAAAAAAAAAATGTGGGACATTTGTAGGATTGCTATGAATTTGGGAAGATTTCTAGCATCCATGACCCCTTTTCACTAAATGCTAGTAAGACCCTTCACTCCCATCATTATATCCAATAAACCCCCCCAAAACCTCCAATGCCGTGGATTAGTAAGTCAAGATTTCAGCATGGAAATTCTGAAAATTGTGGTTTTTTTTTTGTTGTTGTTGTTGTTGTTTTTTTTTTAAATATTTTATTTGACAGAGAGAAACACAGCCAGAGAGGGAACACAAGCAGGGGAGTGAGAGAGGGAGAAGCAGGCTTCCCGCTGAGCAGGCAGCCCGATGTGGGACTTGATCCCGGGTCTCCGGGATCATGACCTGAGCCGAAGGCAGTCGCTTAACCAACTGAGCCACCCAGGCGCCCCGAAAATTGTGTTTTTGTTTGAACTAAGGAAGGAATAGGTAGGGAGAGCATTTGGCTAGTATAAAAAAGGTGAGAAGAGACTCATATCTCAGTAAACTGCTCAGAATAGAATGGATTGTTATCTGGAAAAGCCTACTTTGAATGTATTGGGAATTTAGCTTGTGATTCATAGGCCAGAGTTCCTTTCTCACCTATTATGTTAGTTCTTCTGCATCTGGACTTAAAAACTGGTCTTTTCCTAAAGGTAAACGTATGGTTCTTATTCACATCCATCAACACCAAGCATGGTGTTGTTGAATAAGTTGAATAGTGTTTGGCATATTATAAACACTAGCAAGTATTTGTGGAATGGACACCCCCCCATTTGCAGTTACTGTGAATTATCTCCTATATTTCTCCTTTCCTCTGTGTAGTTGTCCTAATTCCCTAACTCCCTACTCCATGGCCTCTAAAAGTGGACTCCTGAGATTCTCCCAGTGTCCCTGCTTAGTCCCTTGCCTAAAAGTACATCAGCAAGATAGAAGATAGGAAGACGCTGCGGTTTCCCTTCCTCCACACAGCCACAAATCTTTCCTGTATGATATGGTGATACAAAGCCACCTCCTTGCATTCTATACTCTCTATCTATATTCAGCGTTGGGATTATATGGGCACTGTGAAGGGGATCACAGCACTGCATAACCACCCCAGTGCAGGTCTTGTTCATGCTTAGAGTCAGGGAGTAAAATGTGACCTTGATTTCCTGTGTGTGTCATGGAAGTCACCCAAAGAAAAGCAGCCCCAATACCTGACAGTCCCTTCTCATGCTCATTGGAATGTAAAATGAATATGTTAAGTGTCACGTAAATGCCATGGCAAGAAATACCAAGGAATTCAAGGGAAGGGGAAATGATAGCAGACGGGAAGGCTTCCTAAAGCGTTTGTGACTTAAATTTAGTTATCCAGAGTTAGTTGTTCACACGGCTAGAGATGATATTTGATTCATCAGCTCCAAGTCTGCAAGAAGCTTACTAGGGAGATTGTATGCTTTATTGTAATTAATTTACTCTTTTAAAAACTTTCATTATGTAGAAGACAACATCATTAATCTGTCAAATCTTCCTGAGTTAATTTATTATAAGTTTAACATCTCAAATAGGCCAATTCTAAAACTCAGAGAAAAGTAAACCTACTAAATAGCCAGCCAAGAAGATTCAGAAAGAGAAGAATGGTGGAAGGGGATCACATAGCCCTGCCAGGTGGTAAGCCTATATTAAAAGTGTTGCTAGAGCACAAGGGATTTTTAGGGCAGTGAAACTATTCTGTGTGATACTATAAGGGTAAATACATGTCAGACATTTGTCAAAATCCATAGAATGTTTAATACGGAGTGATTTGAAAATGACATGTCAGTGTTGGTTCATTGATTTTAACAAATGGACCACAGTGGTATGGACTATTGATGGGGGAAAGCTGTGTGGGGTAAAGGAGAGAGGGTATAAGAGGGAACTCCTCAGTTTTGCGTTGAACCTAGAACTGCTATAAAAGCTAGTGTGTTAATTAAAAAAAAAAAAAGTTTGTTCCTTACATTTGAAAAGCCAAACAGATCAATGAGCAGGGTATGTAAATAAGCCAAATACATAAAAGAATATTTAGCAATAAAAGCCATCTTTCGTATATATATAAGTATTCAAAAAGTATTTAGAAGTACCTATTTATGGGCGCCTGGGTGGCTCAGTGGGTTAGAGCCTCTTCTTTCAGCTCAGGTCGTGATCTCAGGGTCCTGGGATCGAGGCCCGCATCGGGCTCTCTGCTCGGCAGGGAGCCTGCTTCCTCCTCTCTCTCTGCCTGCCTCTCTGCCTACTTGTGATCTCTCTGTCAAATAAATAGAATATTAAAAAAAAAAAAGTACCTATTTGTAAGTGTCCCACGTGGAGCTGGATACAGTGGTGGGTAAGATTGATACAGTCCCTGCCTTCTGGTTAGGAGATCACATAAAACAAACACGGAAATACACAGAAGTGAGTTTATTTTCTTTCCTCTCCTCTCTAGAAGAAAGGATTGTAACATAGCTTATAAAGTCCAGGAGAGTGGAAACTTTGCTTTGAATCTCATTGTGTTGGCATCACAAGGCTTGAATAAATGGAAAAGGATTTTAAGCACATGTTTGCTGTTTTTTATTTCATTCTAACAGAGTTTTGAAAAGCACCTTGCTCCAGAAGAACGTTTTTCACCTTTGGATCTTTTTAACAAAATCCAAAAACAGAATGAAGAACTTGGACTAATTATTGATTTAACTTATACTCACCGCTATTATAAACCAGAGGTAAGTGGAACCTACTTTCTGATACTGTAATAATGCATAGTAATTCAGGAGTTATCATCTTATGCTAAGGTGAATGCTGGTTTTCTTTCATGGGTAAGAGTTCAAAAAGGGAACTTAGTGGTTTCCTTAAGTACCTATATCTAATTGTGTCTCAAAATGAGATTAAAGACAGGAATTAAAAACTAATATTGGACAGTAGGCTCTGTATGTGCTGAAGAAATCTATAAGCGTCCATGTTCCATATTTTGGAAAATGAAATAAACTTTCAGTAAGAATAGTAGCAGCCTAAAAGGAAAGACATGAATATCCGTATGTCTTCAGCACTTACTTTAAACAGTTACCTGAGCATGTGAGCATCATGGTAAAAGACAACTGTTCTCTAAATTTCATGCTTTGCTTTTCCTAATACCTCTCGATAAAAGACAGAAGCCCATATAATCTGTTGGCCTGTGTGGCTTACCAGTGGGAGGGAATTATCCTTCTGATCATTTTTGTGACCTTGGACAACAGTAACACCTAATGTTTATTAATATTTGTAAAGCAGTTTGCTATATTTAAAAAGTACTTTGACATGCTTTAACTTAGGTAATCCTCACAACAGTCCTTTGCTGATGAAGTAGTAGCAGTGCTGAGTGCTTGCTGAGTGCTCGCTGCATGCTTGCTGAGTGCTCGCTGCATGCTTGCTGAGTGCTCGCTGCATGCTTGCTGCGTGCTTGCTACGTGCTCACTGAGTGCTTGCTGCGTCCTTGCTGAGTGCTTGCGTGCTTGCTGCGTCCTTGCTGAGTGCTTGCTGAGTGCTTGCTGCGTCCTTGCTGAGTGCTTGCTGCATGCTTGCTGAGTGCTTGCTCTGCACTGAGCTCAGAAGACTGATGATTACAGTTGCTCATCCTATAGATGATAAAACTTGAGGCTCAAAAAAGGGAAAATTGACACTTGAATTCAGTTATTCTTCTTGGGGTTTTTTTTTTATTGTGGTCAGATATAAATAAATAATCATCTTAACCATTCATAAGCCTATAATTCGGTGGCATTAAATACATTCACAGTGTTGTGTAACCATCACTGTCCATAACCAAAACTTTTTAATCATCCTAAACCCAAACTACACCCATTAAACAAATAATCCTGCTTCCTCTCCCTATAGCAATAACCTTCTGTCTGTGAAATTGACTCTTCTAGGTACTTCATGTGAGTGGAATCATACCATATTTGTTCTTCGGTGTTTGACCTACTTCACTAAATATAATGTTTTCAAGGTTCATCCCTGTAACAAAATGTCAGTCGTTTTTATGGCTGAGTAATACTCCATTATGCTCACATTCCATATTTTGTTTATCCGTTCATCTTTCATGGACGCTTGAGTTGTTTCCACTTTTTGGCTATGGTGAATAATACCGCTGTGAATATTGGTATACCAGTACTGGGTCAGAGCCCTGCTTTCAGCTCCTCTAGATGTATGGATAGGAAATGGAGTTACTGGATCATATGATAGTTTATGCTTAGAAACCATCAAACCATTTTTGATGGTTTTCCATTGTCATTTTGTTTTTAAACAATTATCACAAATTTTAAACATACATGGGAGGCATAATACTTTGGGTAATCATTGTACACCCAAGAACTCATCCAGCTTTAATCTTTATTAATTGGTGGCTGTCGTGTTTCATCTGTACACGTACTGGTTTCACCCCATCCCATATTATTTTGAAGCAGAACCCACAGATCATATAATTTAACCTGTGTATTTTTGGTATATATATTTAAAACATAGGACTTCTATTTTTTACTATCATTATTTAACATTCAGTGTCCAGTCAGTGCTCATATTTTGAGTTGTCTTCTAAATGTCATAAAAAATGTTTTTTAAGAGCTTGAGTTAAATCCAAATAAGGTCCACACTTTGCCTTTAATTATTAGGTCTCTGACATCTTATTTAGCCTGTAGGTTCTCCCCCATGTCTCTCACTTTCTTTTTTTTTCCCCTGGTGAATTTTATTTTTTCAAGAAACCAGGTAGTTTGTTCATTCTGATTTGATGATTCCTTCCCCATATGGTGTTAACATACTCTTCAATCCTTTTATTTCCTGTAAGTTGGTAGTTGGACCCAGAGGCTTGATCAGATTCAGGCTTAAATTTTTTTTTTTTTTGCAAGATAGTTTCAGAAGTGATGATGTGTTCTTCTGTGGAGACATATGAGTATCTCTTTCTGTGATACTATAGTCGATGATTGATATCTATATCCATTAATTCATTTGGGGCTTCAAAAAATAGTGAATTCTATTCTTTTTTCATTTATTAGCTGTATGTTTTTATCAAGAGAAGCTTCCTCCTCCTCATCTATTTGGTTGTCCAGTTGTAGAGGCAGGATTCTTTTCTTTTATTTAACAGGCATCAAATTAATTGAGTTGATTCACTAATATCCTCTGGTGGTGACCAATAATTTTATTTACGTACTTTTTGTATCATTATGGACTTCATTGCAACTACTATTCTCATTGAGACACAAACTGAGGCCCTGCCTTTGCCCAGTTGCTTCTCATTGTGACTCTTGAGTCCTTCAGACATGACATCAGTTGTTTCTAGGCTTCTTCTGTGCTCAGGGTTAGTAAATGTGTATGCGTGTTTTTCATATAAAATAAGTCATAGCTTCATACTGGCACTTTCCATTTAAATTCAGAACCATAGGATTCTCACTTAACTCTTACTGGTGTCTAATATTATTCTCCCACCCTAAGAATACCAGTTCTCAAAAGTGCCTGCAATTTGCTTTATCTACAGTACAAAATCCAAATATTTCTGATACTCTTCTGCTCTGCTTAAATAACAGCTGCTTTATGACCCTTAAAATATAAAGTATTAAGTCAAACTACTTAGATAATTCATCATTTTATGTGCATTCCTTCACACGGACTCAGCTTTCAGGTTTGTATGCCCAAAAAACAAACATTTTTTGTGTTTGTTTTTTCCCATTCTGTAGTTTTAATGCAAATCAGATGGTACTTCCTGGTTGGAACAGCTTGGGAAAAAAATGGCTCTTTTATCAGAATTACTGACAAACTATGTTTATTAATAGTTTAAATTCTGGCTTCTCGGGTTACTTTTACTTCTTTCTTTACAAATGAAATAATACACATTTTCATGGTTTTGCCTTATAGGACTTACCAGAAACTATTCCTTACTTAAAAATTTATACAATTGGGCATCAGGTGCCTGATGACAACACTATTTTTAAATTCAAATGTGCCGTTAATGAGTTTTTAAAAGAAAATACAGATAACGGTGAGTTTGTTGTTGTTTTTTTTCTTTCACCTGAACTTTGGTATGCATTTTGAATGGGGTTGGGACTTCCAGTGTGTTTAATAGTTTTAACATTAGGCTTGTTGTGTTAAGGGAGAAATGTCAGATGGTGCAGATAGAGTGAAGTGGTTTTCCTTTTATGGTCACAGATAAGCAGTTTAATTTGAGAAGTGGTTTTAATGAGAGATGTGAACTAGCTTCCTCATCTGTTTTTAAAATATTTGGGAAATATATACTAAAACAAAAACTCTTTTGTCTCACTTATTGGTTCAGAGGTGAGAGGTTGGGGGGAAAGGTTAAGGATGTCAGTGTATTGGGTCAAAGGGTATGGGGAGCATGGCTTGTGTGACCCTCTGCTGAAAACAGGGAAAAAAGAAATCAAGGTCTAAGGTATATAGAAGGGACAACCAAAGGGAAAGGTCTGGAGTGAGACAGAGCCCTGGCAGCAGAGCAAAACAAGGTGCGCCCAGGAAGCGGCCTCTCCATTGTGCACATTTCAGGTGCTCCCGCTCGTTTTCCACTTTGGGTACAGATGCGGAAGGACACTTCCACCTCTCATTCAGACAGGAAGGACTTTAAAAAGCTGGCATTTCTTGTTCCTGCTTTAAGAGCTAACCTTACTCTGTGGGAAACAGATCTTAGTAAGCTGTTAGCTTCTGTATTTTAAGGATCCACTTACCTATTTCTGGCATCTGGCTATCAGAAGGAATGTGGGATTTGCTTGTATTTTAAGACTGAGGAATCTTTTGTCTTTGGAAAGCCATTGACCTACAGGACCAAGTGCTCATTTCGTTCCTGAAATTTAGCTTGAGGAGCCTATGTTTTGTTAAATAAATGTGACAGAGAATAAATATTCCAAATATATACACATAAACAGGGAGTAGGAGAGAAAAAAATAAGAGATGAAGCTGGGAAAATAGGGGATCGGGGGTGAGAGAGAGAAAAAGACAGGAATTTTAAGATTTGAAAAAATAATTTTTCAAACTATAACCTGGTTGCCTAATGCAGGCTTAAATATCTTAAGCCCTGTTCCCAGATCTTCCTGGTACTTAACTTTAAAACTCAAGAGGTTTGGCCCTACCTCTGACAACCACATCATTTCTGAAGGAGGTAGATTCTCTCATTTGTATTAACTTTCTTGGAAACCTGAGGAAACCTCACCTCGTGAGATGTTAGGGTGCGGCTGCAGGGCTGCTCCCTGCTTCCCGGCGCCTGTGTTTGCAGCCGCTACCTGTGCCTTCGGGTCCGCGAGTCCATGTCATCGGGGCTGTTGGTCTCGTTTGTTCACATGCTGTCCCGCCTTGGCCTCCTGCCTGTGTTGTGCTGACTTCACTGTGCTCTCTGCCCTGGCAGTCTTGGGACCCATTTTGGCTACCTCTGCTCTAAGCTCCTCCCATACATACCAGGCTCCCTGATGAAGAGGAGGATGCTAGACTCTCCACTCTCTAGAACCTGTAGAGACTCAAAATACATTGATTCAGTAAAAGCAGAGAGCCTTTTAGATTTGTTGGCAGGGCACGGGGATACAGAGGCAAGAGCAGCCTCTGTTCGTTAGAAACTGACAGTTAGGGGCGCCTGGGTGGCTCAGTTGGTTAAGCGACTGCCTTCGGCTCAGGTCATGATCCCGGAGACCTGGGATTGAGTCCCATTTCTGGCTCCCTGCTCAGCGGGAAGCCTGCTTCTCCCTCTCTCACTCCCCCTGCTTGTATTCCCCCTCTGGCTGTGTTTCTCTCTGTCAAATAAATAAAATCTTAAAAAAAAAAAAAAAGAAAAAGAAAAAAGAAAGAAGTTCTTTAAAAAAAAAAGAGAGAGAGTGGGTTCTTTACAATAGAAGAATTAAGTGCAACAGGAATATAGAGGAGAGGCCGAGGGAGGCCTGATTGAGGAGACAGCATTTGAGTGAGGCTAGGGCAAGAGGATTTGCCAGAGTGAGAAAAGGAATGTCCAGGTTAGGGGAACTGGTGCAAAAGGCACAGGTTCCTTGTGCCCAGGAGGCGGCAGCCTCTGTAAGTGTCCAGAAAATAGTGTGAAAGGGCATAGAGTTCACCTGTTCACTTTCTTTTTTTTTTTTTTTTTTTTTTTTTTTTTTTTAAAGATTT
>PITA01009927.1:0-65591 GCA_004023965.1 Spilogale gracilis
AGATCTTGGATACCAGCCCTTTGTCTGTAGTGTCATTTGCAAATATCTTCTCCCATTCTGTGGGTTGCCTCTTTGTTTTGTTGACTGTTTCCTTTGCTGTACAGAAGCTTTTTATTTTGATGAAGTCCCAGAAGTTCATTTTTGCTTTTGTCTCCTTTGCCTTTGGAGACGTGTCTTGAAAGAAGTTGCTGTGGCCGATATCAAAGAGGTTGCTGCCTATGTTCTCTTCCAGGATTTTGATGGAATCCTGCCTCATGTTGAGGTCTTTCATCCATTTCGAGTTTGCCTTTGTGTGTGGTGTAAGAGAATGGTCTAGTTTCATTCTTCTATATGTAGCTGTCCAATTTTCCCAGCACCATTTATTGAAGAGGCTGTCCTTTTTCCACTGGATATATTCAGAACATTTCACTCCAAAACAGCAGAATACTCATTCTTCTCGAGTGCACATGGAACTTTCTCCAGAATAGACACATACTAGGTCACAAATCAGAGCTCAACCGATACCAGAAGATTGAAATTATTCCCTGCATATTCTCTGACCACAATGCCGTGAAACTGGAACTCAATCACCATAAAAAGTTCAGGAGAAAATTAAACACTTGGAAGCTAAAGACGAGCCTACTGAGGAATATGTGGATCAACCAAGAAATCAAAGAAGAACTGAAACACTTCATAGAAACCAATGAGAATGAAGATACTTCAATCCAAAACCTATGGGATATAGGAAAGGCCTTCCTAAGGGGGAAATTCATAGCCATCCAAGCCTCACTCAAAAAAATTGAAAAATCCCAAATACACCAACTTTCATTACACCTTAAAGAACTGGAAAATCAACATAAAATAGTTTTATTTTAAATAAAATAATGCTCATTTCTTTATGAACTGTTCACGATGCATTTCATTCTAGAACAAGAAGCTGAGGATAGGGCGCCTGGGTGGCTCAGAGGGTTAAGCCTCTGCCTTCGGCTTAGGTCATGATCTCAGGGTCCTGGGATTGAGTCCCAGATCGGGCTCTCTGCTCAGCGGAGAGCCTGCTTCCCCCTCTTTCTCTGCCTTCCTCTCTGCCTATTTGTGATCTCTCCCTGTCAAATACATAAAATCTTAAAAAAAAGGAAGCTGAGGATAGCCCAAAAATCTTAAAATACTTATCATCTGACCCATTAATGAGAAGACTTGTCAGTCTGTATATAAAACAAATACTAACTTTACCTATGCGTTGCTCCCTTTGCTATACTTGAGTTCCTATAGCCTACTGAACAAAGTTCTGTGTTTCTATTCCCCTTACCCACACTGGCTCTCTTGTGCATTAATTGCTCCCTTTTCTATTTCACCCACAAACCTATTACAGTATAGCTCAACTACATTCCTTATCCCATGCCAACTCTTCCCTGTGTGATGACTTTTACTTCTTTCTCGTCTGTTTTTCCTCAGTGAGCACCCTTTCCCTAGGAAAAGCTTCTGTTCTTAATAGAAGACACTCATTTTTGCATTCTTCTAACTGAGAAAGAAAATATTCTACACACTGAACTTTCCAATGATATTTTTATATCATTATACCTCCCTATATGTCAATAACATTTTTCCCTGTAGAATCCATACCTCTGCTGTATATTATACTCATTAATTTATTTATCCATTCAGCCTTCTATCCATCTATCTATTCATTCCACAAATGTTTATTAGGTACATACCAGACAAAAGGAAAATAACATTCATTCTCTGCCCCTGCAGAGCTCCCATTGTGGTGTGGGATCTGACACACATATGAGAGCTGAAAATACTGAACACTGGATTAGAGGAGATTATCGAGGAGGTTAACTAAGGATCAAAGAGAATGAATCTTCTATGTTTTATCATCAGAGCCTTCCAACCTTTACAACAATCTTTCAACTTTGATGTTTTATCAATATTTTCTTTCTATTCAATTTCTTAGCCTCATCATGATCTCTTAATTTCTCAAGCTCCTCTACTCTGGATAATGCCCAAATCGACTTCACTCTCTTACTAATCCACATCAATGACCACAGTTAGGGTCCCTCATAGTGATTCTGAAATTCTTCCACTGCCAGTGTCATTAGTTCTAGCATTCCTGCTTTACTGAAGCTGCTCTTGACTCATATTTTGCCCTCCACATGTACCATCAACTCACACTCATTTTGCCATTTTCTTAAACAGAGAAATTCCCCAGTTGTCATGTCAACTGTGCCTCACGAATCTCCCATATACTTCAACTTTTTTTTTTTTTTAAGATTTTATTTATTTATTTGACAGCGAAACACAGCGAGAGAGGGAACACAAGCAGGGGGAGTGAGAGAGGGAGAAGCAGGCTTCCCGCCGGGCAGGGAGCCCGATGTGGGACTCGATCCCGGGTCTCCCGGATCATGACCTGAGCCGAAGGCAGTCGCTTAACCAACTGAGCCACCCAGGTGCCCCATTAACTTTTGATCTTTATCTGTACCCATACTGCCACCCTGATACTTTGGTAATGTGCCAATATTTGTTTCCTCTTCCCACATTATATTTGAAGGATTTCTGCAGACAATCAGAAAAGAGCACTGGATTGTTCCATTAATTATTTCTGCTCTTTAATATCAGTTCGAGTTTTAGTACCATACAATATTCTTTAAAGTCACTATCGAAAACTACTTAAGTTCTCTTCCAGAAGCTCTCAAACCTTTTTCAATTTTCTTCACTGATTTCCATCAAGGTGAAGTTTTTGGATTTTACTCTCTTCACAGTATCTGGAAAATTTACCTAATTTGGCCCCAGCACCTTTGTACAGTTCGAGTTTGGGAATATAACCTTTAGTACAGTTCCCCGGGACTCCAGCCAAATGGAAATTTAGAACATTTCTTCCAAAATTAGTAGAAGAAAGCTTCTATATTGCCTCCAAATATCATAGCTTCAACATAGAAACTGTAGTAGGGGGATTCAGTAATAGGGAATAAGCAAGATGGCAAGCTATACCATGATTGGGACAGAAAGCAGTCTTGTTTCTATATACATAATAATTAATGGGAGGACACAGAAGAAGCCACACCTTCAACTGCCACTGCCTTTGAATAAATTTAAGGAAGTCCATAGAATCAATTAAGAATGAGGAATTTGGGGCACCTGGGTGGCTCAGAGGGTTAAGCCTCTGCCTTAAGGCTCAGGTCATGACTCAGGGTCCTGGGATCGAGTCGCCACATCAGGTTCTCTACTCAGTGGGGAGCCTGCTTCCCTCTCTTTCTCTGCCTGCCTCTCTACCTGTTTGTGATCTCTCTCTCTGTCAAATAAATAAATAAAATCTTTAAAAAAAAGAAAGAGGAATTAAGAATTATTATTTGTTATGGATGTGTTACCTAACGCTATACATAATGTACACAAATCTGACTCTGCCACTTACCAGCTATTAGAATTTAGGTTAGCCACATAACCCAACTCTATTGACTTGGGTTCAGGATTCTATGTGTGCAATAAAGCAAGTAATATAACTCACTCCCTGACACTGTTCCCATATTTAAAATGAGACTGCATACAAAACACATTAAGATATGTCTGGAACAGAGTGCCCAATAAATGATACTTTTAAAGCAATACAGAATGAGCATCATGTCAACAGATTAAAACTATATTCCAGTAATGTTAGATAAAAAAATGATTACATTCAGAAGAGACCTTATTCTTTTGGTTATTTTGAAACAAAAACTACATGATAATATTAGGTGAAAAGGTGGCTGCTCTTAGAAGATGAGTGAAGATAAAAGTTCACACACAGAAACACACACACACACACACATTCTATTTTAGTTCTCTTTACACACCATTACAGGAATTATGTAAATGGTGTTACCTGACACTGCATTCACTGTTTCAGGGTCAAACTTTAAAATAAATATCAACTGTTTCTAATATGATGAATCTTTAGTTCACTAAACTGAATGTATTTAAAACCAAATACAGTCTCGGAAATTTTCCCCATCCCCTCAATTCCATATGTCTCTATTTAATATCTCCTTATAATTTTTAATTTTTCCAAGGAAGAACTAAAATTCTTTTCTATTACAAGTTAATCTAAGAATCATGTATTCTCCATTTCTTTGACCTCCCAAGCCCTATTTACTTTTTCCCATATGATTCTTATTCCCTCCACTTTTGTCTTTACTTATAATCATCCCTTCACTGCAACATATTATAATTGTCTCCTACTGAATATTCCTACCATAATATCTACCCTAGACAGTGCATGCTTCTGATAATTAACAGACTGATATTCCTAAATATACATTTTAGAAAGGGCAATGGAAAGGGTACCTTAACATCTATTTGGGTAGAAGAAAGGAAATGACTTTCATAGGCCTGTTTCTCACATTCCTTAATCAAAAACAAACCACAAATTCTTTTAAGGAGAGGTTCATACATTATTCACTTTTGTAAACCCCATGCCACCCAATATACACCCTGGTTCAAAATAAAAGTTCAAAATGTCTATTTGTTCAATAAACTTTGAATAGTACTCTTGATCCATGTCATTACTTGATTCTCTGTGCCTGTATTTTCACAAAATGTTTTCTCTCATCCTTATTTTTTTAGCTAAGTGAAACTGGAACATTTAACACAAGGCATGGCTGGAGGGAAATTCAAGAAAGGAGGGGGTCTTATTTGCCTTAGACATTGATGAAGTTAAGATGCTTCAGCATTGTATTCTATTATATACCTCAGCAATGAGGATACCCACATATGCAATTCATTAATGTCCTCAATGGTATTCAAACTTCAAAATCACATTTATGAAAAATAGTAAAGAGTTATAGGATTAAAATAGATAGGGTTCTGGCAGTACTCAATGGATAAAATCTAAACAAGAAGAAAACTCAGAAAGAAACCATAGACTTCAGTTATATTCAACCACTAACATAAAGCTATATAGTGAGTCAAATTTTCTTTTCTTTCTTCCAGGCATGTAAATTTTATTATCTCCAGTGTAAGGCAGGTACATAAAAGAACAGTTAAGAGTCATCTCAAAATACAACTGCTGTGTTTTGTTTGTTGTGCAGGTATATAATTCAACTCTTTTAAATTCTTTCTCCTGTTTTCTCCACTTCAACTACCTTGGTCCAAGCCACTTTCATCCTAAACTATTGTCTCAGAGAAGCATCCTAAATACCTATCTACTAAATGCAATCCACTATACGATTTCCCATCAGAGTGCCATGTGGTCCCTTTGACTGAAATCTTTCACAAGACATTTTTTCTCACTGGAAAAAAATATATAAGTAACTTTTGTGGTCATGAATCCCCTCAAAAATGATCCCAAAGTACCTGGATAGCTGTTGAATTCTTTAAAGAAATCATTTTTTAGAGAAATTCAGTTATAAAATACATCCAGTAGGAAATAAATCACAGGAGGTTGTGGGACATTAAAAAAATACATCATAGTAGCAAAAACATGGTGTGAAGACAGGATTTTGTTCTTATTGCTGTTTATTTCCCACCTAATTGGTCTATGTTGGGGCCTTTAAAACTTTTATATTAGTATATTCATTTGAAGGAATTACAGGATTCATCATATAAGTTATCTCATGGCTAAGACTTATTACAATAATGTTGTAAGAATATACAATCATATAACAAGGGGAAAATATATAGGTGGAGTCTGGAGAAATCCCTGCGCAGGCTTCCTTATGATCTCTTCTTCCCAAGGTGGCCTCATGAAGTATATTCTCCCACAGCCACTAAATACAACAACATGGGTGTGATATTTTTACCCAGGAAAGCCCATTAGAGATTTAGTGCCCAAAGTATGTACTGTAGGTGGTCACATAATCACCTTCTAACATATGCCAAAATCTCAGGTTCCCAGAAGGAAAGCAAATGTTCAGCATAAATCATATTATTTGTACAAGAAGTCTTGGAACAGTGAACCATTTTTACCAGTGTCACCAAAGGATCACCTTGAAAGCAGGTTTTGTAAGATCACAATCTCTATCTGCTTTTCCTACACACCCTCAGACTCAGATATCTAGACAGAATGTATAATTGGAAAGTGTGGGCCTGAATGCATCAGAAACAGTCTAATCTTAGGAGGAGAACCATGGGGCAGATTGCATTCTATACCCAACACAGAGCAGGAGAGATGGTGGATGGAATAAGTAAAATAGATTAATATGTTAGTGTACCTGGTTCCCCATGAATATAGGTGCACAGAAATCCTGTACATTTGGTAAGAATATGTGACAATTCTGACAGGAAACATAAACGATCATACACCTGAAGATAAGACAGAGATGTAACTATGTGCAGAAGCATTTAAGACCAAAGTGAGAACCAGATTCCAGTGTTTGTTTCCAGCCCTCATTCTGAATGTCCAGAAAGATCAGTCACATGTCAATGTATGTCTGGAACCAAATGTCATCAGCTATTTTGCTCCAGAGAGCAAAACTTGCCTCAAATACTACAATGACAGATTAAACTCACTTGTGCACTCAGACTTCATCTTGAGAGTTGATGGGAAATGGGGTACAGAGCTGGAAAATGACTATTTACTAAACAAAGTAGATGATTCAAAACTGAGGTCTAATATGAATGGACAAAATATCAAATTTGTTAAGAAAACTTAACATAAAGGAGATATTAAGTGACCAATCTAAGTTGTAATGCTATCTAGTAGGGAAAGGTTGGGGGACTCATCAAAAGATTTCATACATTTTATGAAATAAAATATCTATTCTACCTTTGCATATTTTTTGTTGTGTGATTGTATTTTCAAACTCACAGTACAAATAATTGAACATGATACCTTTAGTACTATCTTTTTCTACAAAGACATAAAATAGGGTGATAGATAGTGACTTGAGGGGAAATTCCCTTGTAGATTCATTGATTAGGAAGCCTCACTCTTGAAGGACAGTTTTGAGACTTGAAGGTCAAAGAGAACCTCATTATTCAAAGTTACCCACAGAAAGGACTCTAAACCCAGAAACAACTAGTGCAAAATTCCCAAGTGTAGAACAAATTTAGTCAGAGAAAGGAACTAAAAGAAAGTAATTTTGCAATAGTGTAACAGAGATGTAATGGTAGATGTAAAGGGATTAGCGAAACATAGGGAATTGGCTGAATGTGGGAAGAGAAAGGGAAAAAAGAGGGATCCGGGGTGCTTTCCAAATCTTTACTTCCCTTATATGAGGTCCAAATAATTAAACCTATCTTTTTGGCCAGTATATAAGAAATATAATCTATATATCAATAAGAGTACTTTTAATAAAAGAGAGATTTGCAAAGCAACACTTTAATTATGATCTCTTATTTCTTGTGTTTTTTTTATTATTATAAAAATGCTTTTAAGCTTTCAGATGAAAACTAGAACAGAACATCTAATGTTCTTTAAATTCTCTTATGTATTCAAGTTTGTCATGTCATGGCTAAGGCAGATAAAGCAACTCTCTTAGCCAGAATAACCAGAAGAGTATAAATTCTACTAGATCTGAATCATTGGCCACTTTATAATGTTTGTGATAATGAAGGTGTAAAACAGATACCTGGATGAATTATACTTCCTACTTCAATGAAAAAATCCTCTTAATTGAGATGCAGTACGTAGGCAGAATTAGCACACAACAAAATAAAAAAGACTTCATCTTATTAAAATTATGACATTGCTTTCAATTATTAGCCTTTAATCTTGGAATATGTAAGTTTATTTACTCTCAAATATTGTCACTCATTTTGTGTATGACTCAGATAATTTGCTAACTGTTTTAAATAAGACAATTGAACCCAAACCTGACTCTTTAATTCTACTGTCAACATGAACTGAAATACAGATGTTTCCATGAAAAAGATTTAGTAACAGGAATATTTTCTTTTTGTCATCAAAAACCAAAATATGAAAATCCAGGCTTAAAACACTGCTACGGCTGAAATCTTTTCCATAAACACACACACACACACACACACACACACACACACACACACACACACACACGCCTCTTTTCCAAAACAAATATTTTTTACATAAGTAGCTAATTCAATTTACATATATTCAGCTTATATTTTGTAAAAGTTGCTGTATGGTGTTGCAAATGTTAAAAAGAAAAGAGAATTTCTATCTACAAGGGAACCTGTGCACTAGAGGGAGAACCTCAGAATTATACTGATTAATCCTGTAAAGCACAGCCAGTACTCACATGGGAAATTCTAGCCATTAACTTCTATGGAGGAGTTTGGGAAAAGTTCAATACCTACTGCAATTCCTTGAGGAAAATTCTGGTAGAAATCTTATCTGGGAGATGGTCTCTTCCCAATAAGTATTTCTATTACTGTACCAAAGGATGAAAATGCTCCAGTTAGAGACAATAGGCAATTTCTATATCCAAATGTGTTATGTAAGTAGAAACTTGGAACATGGTCTTATGGCTAAAGATGAGAGGAAACCTATTCACAGGTACAGAGTACTCAGGAGAAAATAAGAACTATCACAATTTTCTCTTTTATTTTTCTACAAACTGCCATCTATCTATCTTGCTTTGATGTATAATATGAGATAATATTATCACATATTTATTGATTACTGCCAAGTGCTTTGATAAATTTGTTACTGGTCACCTACCCAATATTTATTCTTCCCCTCTTCCTGCAAATCCCAAAGAACCTGAATTTTGAAGGAAAAAAAAAGAAAGAAAAACAACTATAAATTTGAGAACAGCCAAAATACTGATGTTCAGTTTCTTTTTTTATTCTTTTTTTACTGTGTTGTTAGTCACCATAAAATATATCATTAGTTTTTGATGCAGTGTTCCAAGATTCATTGTTTATTTACAACACCCAGTGCTCCATGCAATACATGCCTGCTTAATACCTACCGCCAGGCTCACCCATCTCCCCACCCCCTCCCCTATAAAACCCTCAGTTTGTTATTCAGAGTCCACAGTCTTTTATGGTTCATCTCCCGCTCTGATTTCCCCCAAGTCACTTTTCCTTTCTTTCTCCTAATGTCCTCCATGTTATTCCTTATGTTCCACAAGTGAAGCCATATGGTAATTGACTTTCTCTGCTTGACTAATTTCACTCAACATAATCTCCTCCAGTCCCATCCATGTTGATGCAAAAGTTGGGTATTCATCCTTTCTGATAGCTAAATAATATTCCATTGTATATATGGATCATACCTTGTTTATCAATTTGCCTGTTGAAGGGCATCTCAGCTCTTTCCACAGTTTGGGTATTGTGGCCATTTCTGCTATGAACATTGGGGTACATATGCCCCTTCTTTTCATTACATCTGTATCTTTAGGGTAAATACTCAATAGTGCAATTTCCGGGTCATAGGGTAACTTTATTTTTAGTTTTTTGAGGAATCTCCACACTGTTTTCCAAAGTGGCTGCACCAACTTGCATTCCCACCAACAGTGTAAAAGGGTTCCCCTTTCTCCACATCCTCCCCAACATTTGGTGTTTCCTGCCCTGTTAATCTTTGCCATTCTAACTGGTATGAGGTGGTATCTCAATGTGGTTTGATTTGAATTTCCCTGACAGTTAATGATGATGAACAATTTTTCATATGTCTGCTGGCCATCTGTATGTCTTCACTGGAGCAGTGTCTGCTCATGTCTACTGCCCATTTTTTGACACAATTATCTGGTTTTCGGGTGTTGAGTTTGAGAAGTTATTTATAGATCTTGGATATCAGCCTTTTGTCTGTAGTGTCATTTCCAAGTGTCTTCTCCATTCCATGGGTTGCCTCTTTTGTTGACTCTTTGCTGTGCAGAAGCTTTTTAAAATTGAAGAAGATACAAAAAGATGGTAAAACATTCCATGCTTATGGATTGGAAGAATAAACACTGTCAAAATGTCTATGCTGCCCAGAGCAATCTATACTTTCAATGCCATCCCGATCAAAATTCCACCAACATTTTTCAAAGTGCTGGAACGAACAATCCTAAAATTTGTATGGAACCAGAAAAGACTCTAAATAGCTAAGGAAATGTTGAGAAAGAAAAACAAAGCTGAGGGCATCTCATTGCCTGATTTCAAGTTTTATTACAAAGCTGTGACCACCAAGACAGCATGGTACTGGCACAAAAACAGAAGAGACACAGAGACCAATGGAACATAATAGAGAGCCTAGATATAGACTCTTAACTCTATGGTCAAAAAATCTTTGACAAAGCAGGAAAAAATATCCAGTGGAAAAAAGACAGTCTCTTCAATAAATGGTGCTGGGAAAATTGGACAGCTATGTATAGAAGAATGAAACTTGACCATTCTTTTACATCACACACAAAGATAAACTTGAAATGGATGAAACACCTCCATGTGAGATAGGAATCCATCAAAATCCTAGAGGAGACCATAGGCAGTAACTTCTTCAACATCGGCCACAGAAACTTCTTTCAAGACACATTTCCATAGGCAAAGGAAATAAAAGCAAAAATAAACTCTTGGGACTTCATCAAGATGTTCACTGTTTCTTATGCAGGTAGAGGTAAGCAGAAGGAAGGGAGGAGCAGTGAAAGTCCTAGAAGTCCAGGAAAATTATTTAAAATAGTTGAATCCACTGGCAGGGATCCTCTTACTCTACCAAATTTCAGATACGAAGGCATGCCACAGAAGCTATCAATTGCTAAACCATGTTCCTTCAGAGCCTTGACTTGACAAAGAAACAATTTCAAACTTTTCCAACTGTTTTACTATTAACTTCCCACTCTATGGCTATCAAACATAGAAGAGAGATTTACACAGCCATTCCCGCTTCCAATTTTAAATCATTCCAAATTCTCTTCTGGCCTCAGCTCTTTTCTCAGCATCCTCTCTCCCCAAACTTCAGAGTAAAATTGTACTACCCAGAGACTGACCACAGATCAACAGTGGGTACCAGAAACACATTATGGGGGTGGGCAGGAAGGTAGGAATGGTTGGATCTACCTGTGCTTCAGCACCCGTGGTTTTAGAGTTTACTTTTAATTTTATCTTAATCTTATCAAATGAAAACAAAGCAATCATATAGCCTTGCTTGGGTCAATCTGAAGAAAGTCCAGCCCAGCCCCTGAGGCAACATGGGTGGAGACCAGCCTTACTACTAAGAGCAGTAGGCAATGTTTGTAAGATGTTTAAATATTCATCTTTTGGACTGAGTAATTTTGAAAAATTTAGCCAGATTTTTTAAAAAAAATTAATACACATGCAGATTTTTACAAAAGTGTATTTGTCAGAAAGAAAAACTGAAATACCTACTAAGAGGAAAATATTTACAGAAGTTAAATACATTAATATATTGAAATAAAACATTTTAAAATTTATGTTTATATATATAAAGATATAAATAACCTGAAGGAATGATTATATGACATTAAGAGAAAATGTATAATAATACTGATTTAAAAATATGATTTTAATTAAACATGTATCGGCAAGAATTTATGTGTCAAAATCATGTATAGGGGTGCCTGGGTGGCTTAGCTGTTAAGCATCTGCCTTTGAATCCCAGAGTCCCAGGATCAAGCCCTGCATCAAGCTCCCTACTCGGTGGGAAGCCTGCTTCTCCCTCTCTCTCTCCCCCTGCTTGTGTTCCCTCTCTAGCTGTGTTTCTCTCTGTCAAATAAATAAATAATATATTTAAAAAAATCATGTACAGAAAAATTTCTAACTGGTGCTAGCATTTTTTCCCCAAGTTTTCATTACTTATAATATTTAGGAAAAAACATGAAGGTCATTTTTTAATTCTTTAGTTCTAGTGAAATTAGTTTTTTTTTTTTTCTGATGGATGGACTATTTGAGAAAATAACTTTTAAAACAGGACATAAATAGAAAACTTTGGAATATTTTTTATAAGATTTTAATGAGACTCATTTTGATATGTCTTTTTTTTTTTTTTTTTAAATTTAAGATTTCTTGTGGGCTAGTCCACAGTTCCTTATCTGGAACTAACCTACTGCTGGGTAGTAGGTGTTTATTGGATCACTATAGTCCCCTCCTTCTGGTTTTTCCTTTCCTATAGTGAAGATCCTTCCAGGGCACTTAATACTTCAGAGTTATTTCTAACCTGTCTAGAATTATCTTGTATGATTCCTTAGTAAGTTATGCTTCATGCTTGTTTTTACTTTAATTCCTTTCTCTGTCTTTTTATTGTACTCTAGTAGAGATAACAAACTAGGACAGCTCCCAGATAACTACTTAATTCATGGGAACCTTGTTTACACTGTTTCCTTCATTACTGATTTATACGTCCTCAAGAGGATAGAACTGTTTAGGCTGTAGTGGGTCTGACTGATATTTCCTTTGGAAGATATAATCATGTAAAACACTTAGTTATATCAGTTATATCCCTGAAATGGTTTTTTCAAGTTTAATCACACTGGGATGCTCTTATCTTGAAACTGAATTCCCTTATTTTGCTGAATTGTACTCTCAGTAGGAAATACAGCTGGTAAAATAACTTGAGTTTAAGTTGCAACCTAGCAGTTTTTCTCTACTTCCTCATTTCTAGAGGAAGAGGAAATCTCTTTACTTCCCCATTGTTATTAGAGAATCAAAAATCACAATCTACAAGGAAGAAACTCAGGTTAAATTGCTTTAAAAATGCACACTATAACTAAAAACTCTGAATTCCAATTTTAAGACTCACTGGATGCATGACCGTAAACAGGTTACTTGCACTATATTTTTAGTTTCCTCCTCTGAAGTTAGGGATCCCTTCCCTATAGGATTCTGTGAAATTAAATAAACTACTTCAGGCAATATGACTGAAAACTAACAGGCCCTAAATACATGTTTGCTATTTTCCTAATATGTGTTAAATGTGTTAAATGATCAACTATATAATTGTGTTCTTAGACTACGTAGGTAATAATGAAGTAAGCTAGCTCACATACATCTTTAACCTACAAATCCCTGAAAGGATGTTGGGATTGTTGTAAGGGTTCAGATATTGTACTTTACTGATGATGTAGAGTTATTGAATCTCTGAGATATAATCAGAGAATTTAAAAGATTCTTGAGACAATGTTCTGACTATGCTAACAATTCCTCTATGGGATAACTAGATTTTGCTAATACATTCACTTGTATATTCATGCATTCATTCAAGATGCATTTATTAAGGATACTTCATTTTATGTGCTGTGTGAGGAATAAAGTTTTATAGATGAACAGAAAAAATTTTAGGCTTTAAAAGAACTTATAGTTTATTCAAAAAAGAAACATAGTTGTGTATAAGTCTAATAAAATAAAGATATATCCATCATATAATGGGAGCCTGGTTGTAGTTCTGTAGGTATTTATCCTGGAGGGGTATGACCTTGAAATTTTATTGTCTGGGAAGAAAAACTTTTCTTCTACCCTTTTAGATTTTTTTTTGTTTAGGGGCCTGCAAATTAAACTGACAAATGGATAATAAAACAGGTTTAACTATGTATGTAAACAAAAGTTCACAAAGAAATGTGACTCAGGGAGTCAGAGTTTGAGACTTATGAAATCTTAATACAGAACAAGAAAGGGTTTAGGGGCACTTCTGGGGAAACAAATGCCTTCTTAGAAAGGGGGAGAAAGGACACTTATGGAAAAATAAATGAGTTTTTGCAAAGATAAGTAGGCCCTTAAGATAACAGAGAGGTCAAATGATAGTTTTGTGATAATGTCTATTCTGGTGTGGTGCTGACTTCTTTTCTCTGAGATTAGAGTTGCTCCTTAGAAGTATATATGACAACTGCGTTCTTCAAGGTGATGCTGCTTTTAGACAGATAGGGGATTTCAGGAACTCAGATGTTTTCCACTCAAAAATATTTTTTTATGACATTCTAGTTTATTTTGGACCACTTGTCCACTGTCTTTAAGAACAGAGATTTGAAAATTGAATTCAGAAGTGGAGGGAAAGATTATAAGCACATAATGCATGATGCTAGGGCCAGTTTAGTTTTACTGACCAGGGGATGAAGAAAGAGTGCTAGGTACTGTTAAGCCAGAGCTAGACATTATAGTTAAAGTGGTAAACACAGATTTTATTCAGAAGCCATTCCAATAGGGAAATGACATCTTGGCATAGAATTGGGCTCAATTTCAAATACAACAAGCACAAATGGGGATTTAATCAAGATGCAGAGTGGGGTCAATAGATATAAAATTACAGAGAAATATGAGGCAGGAGGACTCTGTTTAGACTAACTTAACAGGAGTTTCTGAAGGTGGGCCAGGAGATTAGATACCAAGAGTAGGAAAGATGAATTTCATCAGGCATCAAGGGAGATTAGATTCCAAGGATGGGAGAGTCAGGCTAAACTGACTTAGCAGAATTCTTGCTAAAACTGAGTGATGCAAAGACCTCATGACCTAATTCAGAAGCGGGATCAGAGGAGCCTGACGAAAGTTCAATTAAAATGAATCTATGTCAGTATGAAAGTAGGGAATGGGGAAAAAAATGGTGGCAGTGACAGGTGTAAATGGCAAACAGGATGATGTCCCAGAATTCTTGAACTTACTGCCTCTGATTTTCCTTTCTTTTTTGTCTTTCTTCCCTTTCCTTTTAAAAATTTCTGAGTTAAGCTCAAATCTCAGCCATTGGTCTATATTTTGCTATATTGCTATGCCTTCAGGCAGCAAATAATTTTAAATGCAAAGAATTATATGGGAGAAAGTTACCAAACCTAGCAGGACTAACTACTCCGATGAGGTCAGAGCCTTAGTGGAGAACAATATCGATCATTAACGGAAAGCTTTGCTGTAGTTGCTCTTGAATGGACTGAATTGCTCAGTAAGAAGATTTCTATTGAAAAGAAGTTGTCAGAATTGCTCAAATTCCTCTTTCTTAATTAGGCCTTTGAATTTGAGCTATAATTTCAGACAAAAAAAGGGGGTAATGAAATTCTATAGCTGGGAAGGGATGGTGAATGAAATAAAAGGATAATTTTAAAACCTTGTGAAAACAGAAAATAACAGCAATTTTGGGAGCTCATTGACATCATTTTACTGTGTCTAATTGGTAGGCAATTAGCATGCAATTGTCCCATCTTAGTTGGTTTTCACAAAAGTTTTTTTATTTTTCCCCCACACACTGGAAAATTATTGGCACTTTTTCCCTCAGACTCTTGGCCTTTTCTTATAGGTCTTACTTTTTCCCTTTAATCATACATTGCTTAGAAAGGGTATATATTTCCCATAACAATGTTGGCAAACATAGAGTCAATATGTTTAAAGCTACAAATTTTTGCCATTTTGTTAAAAAACACAACTTGATTTTATTTGTTGATGCAGTAATAGTTGCTAAAATTGTGTTATTTTAAAAGTGATGAAAATTTTTTTCTGTACCAAAATACCTTTCTAACCGATGCCTGCAATTACCTAACTAAAGACTAATTCACTAAACAGCAAAAACTTTCCAGAAATGCAAATGTCTCTCCATAAATAAAATCTGAATTTAGGATGAACTTTCTGTTTTTTATTCAACGACTCTTGCTAAAAAAGTAGTAAGACAGACTTTACTCAAAATGGACTATCAATATAAATATACAAGGGGGCTATGACAATGGGGTTTTGTGGTAGAGGAGACAGATAGGGCTAAAGTTTGAATACAGAAAGGAAATGTGGGAATTCATACCAAGGAGCAAGGTGGGAGTCAGTGGATGGAAAATTACTAAGAGGAAACATCAGGGATAAGGGGAGATTCTAGCTAAACTAAGGGAGCCAAGGTGATCAGCTATCACTGGGGGTTAATAGAGGTTGTGGCACTCAATCAGAGATTGAGGATGACTAATCTGACTTAGCAGAATTCCTGCTAAAATTGGACAATGCAGAGACAAACATGGAAGTTCAAAAGTCAAGGTCTACTTGAAAAAGAGCTCAGAAGAGCTTCAGTAGAATTTGTTCAATGAGAGAATTTTTGTCAGTGTTCACAAAAGTATATTTTCAAGAATTTCCTCTCCTACTATAGTGCAACTTTTCTGGAAACAACAGAATATGCTTCCAAACCAAAGGTGAAACACATAAGGTTATATCCAGTTACTGCATCCAGCAAAAAGGCTTCAATACAGATGTGCTATCTGTGATCAAGATACCATTGGTTCAGTGATCACTGCCATCACTATAGAATTCTCACTGTGTAGTGGTAGAGGAGAAAGAAGATAACCTATATGAATCTTCTCTACTGCCATTTTCATGACATGTGGTACAGATGGCCAGCTCTCCTTTCTCTGATCTGGAGTGTCATTACTATCGGCAAGGTTGGCTTTTCTCTGTCAACACAACCTTGAAAATACTGTCAGCTATATTATGTATTAATTCTAGTGTTCTCTAGTAGTTAATAACCAGAAATACTATTGACTACCGGTCCTGTAACATATATCTTATTTTTGCTATTTTGAGTCTCTTGGTGGTATCAGGCAGTTTACACCTCAACTAAATGTTCCTGTGCTTGTACTTTGTGTCTAAGAAAAGTGAAATATTTGGCTGGAACTGTAAGGCACAGCAAATTGCCTCTCTGCCACTTGGCTGTCCTCAGTGAAAGGTACTTTAGGATATAATCATTACCTTTTCAGATCATTTGGTACTCAGCAGGAGCTATTTGGGGGGGGGGGGCCTGAGATATCAGTCTTCTCTCTCTGGTTCCTCAAGTGTCATCTCTTGTTAAAACTCTTTGCTGTTCTATCTTGCTACCAAATATGTTAGCTTACAAACGTCTTTCTCTTTTATGTGGAATATTTTATTAATTATTTTTTTATTATGTTATGTTAGTCACCATTCAGTGTTTCATTAGTTTTTGACATAGTGTTCCATGATTCATTGTTTGCACTCAGTGCTCATTGCAATATGTGGAATCTTTTAAAAAGATGTTGGAAGCAGCCTACACATAATCCAAGTTTCTGACCTGTTTTTTTTATTAAACTTTCAAAATGCACACAACTATAAGAATGCCTTTGAATACTCAGGGGCTGATAGTTCAACCACGATTTAAACAAGCATTACTATTACCATCATAATTTCCTAATTAGGGATAAAGGAATCTTCACTACTTACCATCCCACCAATTCTGTGTATTAGAACTTGTCACTTGAAACATGCACCACTATCAGTACTGTCAGTATTATTCAAGGTTCATGTTGCAAAAGACAGAGATCCATTTCAGACAAGTATAAGAAAAAAATAATGAAAATGTATTAGCTCACTTATTGTAGAAGCCCAGAGATGGAGTTGGCCTCTGAAACCATCAGAAATGCAAAATAGTTGATTTTTCACTCTGTCTTTTCTTCTCTTTCCAAGATTTTCCTTTAAGATTTTATTCATTTATTTGACAGAGAGAGAGAGAGAGAGAGATAGAGAGAGAGAGAGAGAGAGAGAAGGAATACAAGCCAGGGGAAAGGGAGAGGGAGAAGCAGGCTTCCCACCAAGAGCCTGATGTGGAGTTCAGACCCAGGACCTTGGGGACATAACCTGAGCTGAAGACAGACACCTAATGATTGAGCCACCCAGGGACCCCTCTCTCCGAGACCTTTTTAAGAATTTTGCCCTACCAGGCACCTGGGTGGGTCAGTTGGCTCAACAGCTGAATCTTGATTTTGGCTCAGGTCATGGTATCAGAGCTATGAGACTGAGCCCCACATTGGGCTCTGTACTCAGTGTGGAGTCTGCTTGAGATTCTCTCTCTCTCTCTCTCTCTCTCTGCCACTCCCCACCACTTACTCTTGCTCTCTAAGATAAATAACTGAAATCTTTTTTTTTAAATGTTTTGTCCTTATTTCCTTATGCTTCTAGAGTGGGAGACTTAACTACACACAAATAAAGTCTTGAACTATTTAAAATTTATAAACCAAAAACAAAGAGAAAGACTCATCGGGGGAGTTCACAGATAATGAGCCCATTCTTTGGCCAGTCATGTCAAAGAAGGAGCAGGAGAATGGGGTATAATGATTAGACAATACTGGGTCACATGCCTATTTCTACAGCTAGAGTACTCTAAATGTAGCCTTCAAGAACTATATAGAAAATGGGATGGTAAAGTCCTCAAAGAGAGAAATGTCTTATTTTGAAATGAGGCAAGGTATGATGAGCACAAAAATGCAATGAAATAAAACAGATGTCCATACCATATAGCTTTCTTCATTTCCCTTGAGATACAGACATTTAGATTCAGATTCTTGAAGGAAAGGGTCACTTTCAGAAACAGTTGCCTTCCTTTTTGTTAACTATAACATAAACATATCTTCAGGGGTGCAGGTATCATATTTTGATAGTTTTGCCAAGAAAAAAATAAAAAGGAGCAGTTGGTTGGAACTATGCTCTAAAATATTTTTCCTGCCATCCTGAGATTCCATCATCTGTAACTCCTTTGTAAAGCCATTAAGAGCCCTTACAAAAAGCCCTGCAGAACTGGGATTTAATAACTGGAAGGGACCATAACTGGGAAGGAAACTGTACAACTATTAAGTCTACCTCCCATGCCATTCAAAGAATACTATATTTCTAATGGTCAGGCACTTTTTCTTTACACCTGACCTCCAGTGATGATGAGTCCACTATACCTTAAGACAGACTTGTCTGGTGTTGGACATCTTTTGATTATTAGAGAACAATTTGAATAGATTATAAAAAGAGATAAATATTTTAAATGCTACAAAGTATATTTTCCATAATATTGGGATAAAGACTACTATGCTGTAATCTCCTCTCATTAATTTTAGACCAGATAAATCATTGTTTTTTTAAGATTTTATTCATTTATTTGACAGAGAGAAACACAGCCAGAGAGGGAATACAAGCAGGGGGAGTGAGACAGGGAGAAGCAAGCTTCCTGCTCAGCAGGGAGCCCAATGCAAGGCTTGATCCTGAGACTCCAGGATTATGACCTGAGACGAAGGCAGACGCTTAATGACTGAGCCACCCAGGCACCTCCAGATAAATATTGAGACAGCCCTTCACATATACCTAAAGTCTCAGATCCTGCAGGTTAATTTACTGCAGTCTGATCTGCTTATGTCACAAGGGTTTCTAAGCTCCATCTTAACTAGTGTGCTCCCTTTCCTGACAATGGTTTAGAATACTCATAAGCCCATTCGTCCCTAAAACAGAATGTGCAGTCTCTGTCACTCAGAAGTATGGAAGAGAAGGAAAAGCCTCAGTACCTGTGCTCAGGTAGGGCTGGAAAGCAATAGAAACTTACCTTCCTCCCAGCTATCACTCTGTGTTTTAAAGGAAAATATATAACTGGATTAATTGTGAATACTACTAGCTTTAAACAGTGTCTTGAGTGTGCTCCAATGAAAAAAGACATGACTTTTGAAATCTTACCCTTGACACTTATTAGCTTTGTACAAGTTATCTCAACTGTCAGAGCTTCCATTTTCTCCTGAACTAGGAACAGTAATAATGGTTTTCCTAGCATTTTTGTAAGAATTAAATGAGTACATAATATAGTACTTGAATATAGTAAAAACTCAAATAAATCTAACATATCATGATTACCACCATCACCACCACCATTATAATCATAACCCTTTTATAATTAGTTTATTACTCAGAGGCTCAATTTAGGAAAGCTAGTTTTTTTTGTTGTTTGTTTGTTTGTTTGTTTTTTAAAGACTTGTTTCTCTCACTGCAGTCTCATGCTAGGATGAAGGCATTTTGACTTGTGAATTTTCCTTACTTGGGCAAGTGACTATTATCAGTTCAAATAAAATTACTGGAAGTACACAAAAGAGTTGCCATATACCAAAGTGCCTTTATTTAATCAAGAGTATACAACATATTATCCTCAGAGAGTATGGAATGTTTAACTCATTCTATCTGGTCTTTTTATGTAAGTAAACTTCCCTATGACCTTAATGTAACCTATCACTTCATAACTATAATCTAAACTATAGACACAAGGCACATGACAGTTGAAACCTAGTAAACCTAAATTTCATTTCTGGTTGTCTCTTAGCTGGCTATAGATTCATCTACTTAAGTTATTATCTGATATTTCATGTGATCCATCATTGCATCCAAATTTGGTACCTTTTTGCAAAATTTCCTATTTTCAAGATTATAGCACCATCTCTCAGTCCTTGGCTTTTTTTTTTTTTTTTTTTTTTTTTTTTTTTTTTTTTTTTTTTTTTTTTTTTTCTGTTTCTGTAAACTTACTAATGAGTTCTCCCTTGCAAGTCTGCTTACAATGTATGCTATCGAGGAGCATACAGTCATTGAAGTTAATACTTGCTTAAAAAATAGCACCTTATACTACAAAGTGTAAAAAAATATTATATATCCCAGCAATACAGAAACTACATTGAAGTACAGGATAAAATTTGAGCTGAGATTTTTCTTTCTCTGATATTTTAGAAATTGCCAAACTGGTGAATTGTAGCATGTGGTAAAAGACTGGGAGGTTTGATACGGGTATATACTAGATAGAATAAAGAAGTTCCCCATTTCAAGAGATTTAAAAAATTGCCCACTCATTATTTCCATTGTAGTATACAAAATGATTTCTGTCTTGTTCTTTCAGGAATAATACTAAACATATCTGCATGTAATTATTTCATATTAATTATTTGAGTCACATAATTTAAGTTGTTTCTAACCTAATCATACTCTTAATTACTGGTAGAGTTATATTTTTCATCTTTAACAAATGAGGTGGAAATACAAATAGCAAGTCATATTAAAATCAAGTGTGTCATAATGACCTAATTTGAGTTGAAATTTGTTTAGATTTCTAATTAATCCAAATATCAGTGGCAATTCATAAATAAATGAGAAACAAAATATGAAAAATTTAAGTTAATAATTCTTGGAGACTAGAATACTTCATTATTCTTTTTCTTTCAATCTTTCCTTCTCAGTCTTTTTCTTGCAAGAAACAAAGAGAAAAGTTAAACTAAAAATCAAAGCACTGTGGAGAAGAAAAAGAATACTCAGTTTGGCAGGATTACTGTATGAATCCTTTAGAGTACATAAATAGGTATATTTAAAATTAAATCTTTTCATTTCTGGGAGCATATTCTTAGCCTTTTATAATTAGAAAGGAAATTTTTCAGAATTTTATAGAAAGAAGTACTTTATAACTCAGATCAGGAAGTAGGTTTCTCTCACATGGTTCATGCCTGTGCGCATGCACGTACGTGTGTGTGAGAGAGAGAGACAGAGAGAGAGGGAGAGAGAGAGAGAGAGAGAGAGAGAGAGAGAGAGAAAGAGAGAGAAGAAAAGAGGGAGGAAGAGAGAGAGAGAAGAGTGAGAATGGGCAAGTGAGCACATTCAATAAGTTTTTGTTTGTTTATTGTTTGGAGTTTTATATCTACTTTCCACCCTTAATTTCCTTCTGCTTTACTTCCACTAAAAATGGTTGAGATGTCTGAAGTAAAGAAAGTGAGATGTGAGTTATCACTAGTCGGTGATAAGACAAATTTTATACGGAATTCAGCTACAATTCAGTTTAGCTATATCCTGAGAAGAGCTCACACGTGGATGATTGTTAAAGAAGGCAACACAGATGAGAAGAAAATGAACACAATGATCTAGAAACTGTAATGTTATGTTTTCGTCTGAACTCTGATAGACTTTTATTTTTTTTAAGTTTATTTATTTATGTATTTATTTGAGAGAGACAAAGAGAGTGAGAGAGAGCATGAGAGGGAAGAAAGTCAGAAGGAGAAGCAGACTTCTCACAGAGCTGGGATCCCTGATGTGGGACTTGAACTTGGGACTCCGGGATCATGACCTGAGCCAAAGGCAGTTACTTAACCAACTGAGCCACAAGGAACCCTAGACTTATATTTTTTATAATAATACTTGCTGAGACGTAACATAGAGTCTGAAATAAAAAACCCTTTAAACTTGGTAACAATTTTCAAATATTTCAAAGATATCTGACATAGACTATATCCTTGCAAAGGTGGCTTTCTCTCAATAGAACGTGGCTTTGTTACTTATGAGATAAATTGCTTACTTCTCTCTCTAGACCTCAGTTTTCAGGTCTGGGAAAAGTGATAATAAAGTCTACCATTCAGGACTGTAAGAGTTAAATATAATGATGAATGTAGAGGCTTAGCTCCATATCATGTATATAGTTAAGTACAAAGATTATTGAAGAGTAGGTAGCTAGTCATTTAAATTTTATTATTATCAAATAAATACAGACAAATGATTTTATTCATGTTTTCCCAAAATTTTTATTTAAAAATTTTCCATCATCAGAGAAGTTGAAAGAGTAGTACAATGAGCATTCAAATATGCTTCACTTGATTCATTAATATTTGCTCACACTGGCCACATTTCTTGACAGATGGTGAATGGATAGATAAACAGATAGACAGGCAGACTATTTTGGCTGTACTATTTAAAAGTAAGTTGCAGAGTCTAGCTAATGTCAACTAGTCTAGCTAATGGCAATATATGTAGCTCCTGGCTTTGGTCCCCTGTCACAAGATAGCAATTAGCAATATGTATAGAAAGATTCCTTTCTGAAGATCTCAGAACCTAGGAGTGAGGCTACAGCATCTCCCCGCCGACCTTAGACCATAGAAACAAACAAAAAAACAAAAACAAAACAAAACAAAAACAAAACAAAACAAAACAAGACCACCACAACAAAAACCCAGAAGGGTAAAAGAAGTTGTTTCACTTTGACTGCATTGCTCCTCCCTTAAAACCAGCACAGCACCATACTGGGTGCATGCCTTGAACCTATTGTTTCCCTAGTGGAAAAATGAAATCTCATGGTGGACATCCAGATTCACTGACATTCCAGGATGTTTCATGGGAGGCCCATTCCTAGGAATCACTGGGAAAATCAGCTAGAGATAGAAGGGAGATATGGCTCACAGTGCATTCCTACTAGTGGCAGCACCATAGTAGAGATCCCAGCCCTGGCTGCATCCATCTGCAGAACTCAGCCAACATTCCCGTTTGGCCAGGGAGCTCAGTTGTCAGGTCTGCCCAGTTTGGGTCCCTAGCCAGTGAACCATCCTGCCTATGGAGCCCATTCTACAGACTGCCCAGGTAGGAAAGTAAGTTAGCAGCCCCATCTGATGACGAAGCCTTGCCAGAGAACCTGGACACCTGTAAAACCCACTCTAAAATTCTATTCTGGCAAGGAGCCAAGCCAGCATTCCTGCCTAACTACTGAACATAACTTCTGGCCCTGCCTCACCAGAGAGCCTAAGCAGTACTCCAGGAAGCCAGGGAAGTCTTACAGTACAATGTAATACTGCTCAGCTGTGGAGCCCAGCTTATAACACTGCTAGGTTGCTGGGCACATCTCACCCAGGCAGAGAGCCCAACCAATAACCACATCTAATTTTAAAGCCCAGCTTACAGACTATCAGACTAGACAGACTGACCTCTCCCAAGAGTGGAATACAACCAGTGGCTCACCCAACCATGAAGCTCAGCCTATGTTTCCACCCAAAAGGATAGACCAATATCTGCGATAAATATAGATGCAAAAATCCTAAACAAAATACTAGCAAACCAAATTCAGCAACACAAGAAAAGGATCATTCATGATGATCAAGTAAGATTTATCCTTGGGATGCAAGTCTGTTTCAATATATGCAAATCAATTAATGTGATATATTACATTAATAGAATGAAAGATAAAGTCAAATGATTATTTGATGGATGCAGAAAAAGCATTTGACAAAACATAATATTACTTCATGATAGAAACACTCAACAAATTGGGTATAGAAGGAACACACCACAACAAAGTAATTGCCATACAGGATAAGGCCACAACTAACATCATACTCAACATGAAAGGTTGAAAGTTTTTCTTTTAAGATCAGGAATAAGATAAGGTGCTTACTCTCACCACTCCTTTTCAACATAGTACTGGAAGTCCTACCTAGAACAGTTAGGCAAGAAAAAGAAATGAAAGGCATCCAAATGGGAAAGGAAAAAGTAAAACTGTCTCTGCAGATAACATAATCTTTTATACAGAACATCTTAAATATTCCATAAAAATGGTTAGAAACAAATTCAGTAAAATTGCACAATACAAAAGCTATGTGTAGAAGTTGGTTGTGTTTCTATATACCAAGAGTGAACTCCTTGAAAAAGCTGTAAAGAAAACAATCCACTTACCATAGTATTAAAAATAATAAAATATTTAGGAATAAATTTAACCAAGGAGGTGAAAGATCTGTACACTTAAAACTGTAAGAGATGGATGCCTGGGTGGCTCAGTGGGTTAAAGCCTCTGCTTTTGGCTCAAGTCATGATCTCAGGGCCCTGGGATCGAGGCCGTGTCGGACTCTCTGCTGGGTAGAGAGCCTGCTTCCTCCTCTCTCTCTGCCTGCCTCTCTGCCTGCCTGTGATCTCTCTGTCTGTCAAATAAATAAATAAAAACTTAAAAAAGAACTGTAAGACACCACTGAAAGAAATTGAAAAAGGCACAGATAAATGGAAAGGTACATGTACATGGATCAGAAAAGTTCATATTGTTAAAAGGTCCATACTACCCAAAGTGATCTACAGATTCAATGGTTAAAGACTTAAATACAAGACCTGAAATTATAAAATCTTGGAAGAAAATATAGAGAAGGAGCTCTAGTGGCACTGAAAAACACCCAAAGCACAACAAAAGCAAAAATCAAACATTTGGGAACAGCAAACTAAAAATCTTCTGCAAAGCAAAAGAAACAATCAACAAAATGAAAAGGCAAACTACAGAATCGGAGAAAATATTTGCTAATTGTATATCTAATAAACAGTTAATAACCAAATATATAATGAACTCATACAATTCAATAGCAAAAAACCCCAAATAACCAATTTGAGGGAAAAGGACCTGAACAGATTTTTTTTTTACAAAGGCAATATACAAACAACCATCCAGTACACAAAAAGGTGTTCAACACCATCAATCATCAGGAAAATGCAAATCAAAACCACATACATATCACACCTCTTAGCATGGCTATTACCAAAAAGACAAGAGATAACAAGCGCTGGTAAAGATGTAAGAAGCCTTTCTGCACTGTTGGTAGGAAGGTAAATTGTTACAGCCATTATGGAAAATATTTGGAAGTTTCTTTAAAAATTAAAGATAGACCTACCATATGATCTGGCAATCTCATTTTTAGGTATGTATCCAAAGGAAATGAAATCTCTATCTCAAAGAGATATCTGCATCCTCAAATTCATTGCACTATTCCCTACAGCCAAAATACAGAAACAACCTATTTGTTCACTGATAGATGAATGGATAAAGAATATGTAAATGCACACACATATACATATTCAATAATGGTATATTATTCAGCTCTAAAGAGGAAGCAACTACTGCTGTTTGTTACCCCATTAATGAATAGCAACAGAGCATACTGTATATTTTCACTTACATGTGGAACTTTTAAGAAGCTGAACGCATAGAAACAGAGTAAACTGGTAGGATCTAGGGTAAGGGAAATTGTAAGGTACTGATCTAATGCACTGCATGGTGAACATAATTAATCACACTCTACTGGATACTGAAATTTTGTTAAGAAGCAGGGAATCTGCTTCCCCCTTCTTTCTCTGCCTGCCTCTCTGCCTATCTGTGATCTCTCTCTGCCAAATAAATAAATAAAACATTAAAGAAAAAGAGAGAGGCCAATTATATAGAAATATTTCCATCATCATATGAGATAAAAATAATAAATCAGAGAGAAAGTATACATTAAATGTTGGGATTTTGGATTTTGTACATGCTGTTTTCATTTATCAAAATATTATAGTTCAATGGCAAAGTTCAGTCTTGCACATATCAAGAATATTATTTTTAAGTAAGTCCCGGAAAGGCAAATTCAGAAGAGAATGGCTACATTTGAGAAGTTTGCTTTCACCTTTCTGTGCTTCCATCTCCCTTCCTGACATAATGTTCCCTCTTGGAGTCATTTAACTCCTAGTAATGGGTTAATAGTATGTCTATGATCACTTTACTTTCCAAAGAACCAACTGTATTTGATGAAATCTCCAATTTGGCAAAATTTCTATCATAGTGGGGACACTGTCCTGTAGAACTGGGGATATTTAGTTGACAAAATGGTGGGATATATTTTTATCACTTCTCAAATCATACAATGGTGATGAAAATTATATAATACAAAACTAAACAAGATCAACATGGGATTTTGCAGTAAATATAGTCCCAGTCCATATTTTTGTTTTTTATCCCTCTTAAGAACCTTAGAATCAAGATCAGACTAAGCAAAATCTACTAGTGTGTCATCTATGCCCCCATTCTGTGCCTGTTTTCTTTTATCTGTCCATCCTTTCCTTTCCCCTTTCCAGAGTTCTAATGAGCCCTGAGGCTTTTTCCCTCCAGACCTTCTACAAATGTGAGCTCAGTCTTCTTTCTTTCTTTCTTTCTTTCTTTCTTTCTTTCTTTCTTTCTTTCTTTCTTTCTTTCTTTCTTTCAGTAATTTTTACATCCAACATGGGACTTAAACTCATGACCCTGAGATCTAAAGTCACACATTCTTCCAACCGAGTTAGCCAGGCACCCCAAGATCTATTTAACACTTACCCCTTCTTGTAAATGTAACCATAGCAATATTAGTATTACATTATCTTTATACATACTATTTTACCTAAGATGAGTCATTAATTTCCTATTCTTATACTTTTAAAACATTAACTCAACTTCTGATACAAAAAGAATTGACCCCATTATAGATATTTCTGTCGTCATTAAGTAATCCATGTGTATAAGTGCTCTGCAGAGATTCTAAAACTATGTCCCACAAAGTGGCCACCATTGTGCTTACATAAAACCAACCCTAATCGTTGTCTAATCTGTGGATAGAAAAGAACTAGATTATGTGTAAACCAAAAGAATTTATATTTAGTTAATTGAACTAGTCCCTCTCCTCTCTAATGAAAAACTATAATAAAATAATATATATTCATACCTAGTAACACTGTAAAGGAACAGACTGCCTCCCCTGATCTCTGAAGCATTATACTTGACAAATTAATCCTCCTGGAATAGTTCAGGTCTAACTTGAATAGAAGGGAATCCTTCAATTTTTCTAACTAACTATACATGTATTCCCTTCCTCAATAGATGTTTATGAATTTGTGTCAGCTTTAGAGTAATTATGATAGTAAACATACAAACACAAGAAATAGACACTCGAGGCAAATACATGCCTAAAAGCAGAAGTGATAATTACATTTTAATCATGATTACTTAACTTTCCAGGAGAATATGGTAAATGATCTAGAATTATTCAAGGAATCAATACATTTTTTAACACATTTTACCCAAACAGACACAGTCCAAGTCTCTCTTAATTGGAGCAATCAGAATTGTTCTGGAGTTACAGAATACAGCCAAAAACCTAATCCAAGACCATAAATGCAAAGGATAATAAGAACTGAGTATTTATATTGGTGCTTTATTAATATCACCATATGTTTCTAAATTAACTTTGTTCATCAGTTCCATAAATTTCTTCTCAAATAAAAAAGAAAAATTTCACTTATTTTCAACAACTTAACATGCAGATAACAGATGGCTTTTTTTTAAGAGTAAAAAAGCATTCAGAAGGAGGCATATCATCTATTATTTTGCTTTGCCCTCTTTATCACTTTCACTCTAAACAGAAAAGTGATGTATTACAGGAAAATGGCCCCCTTTGTGACATTTCTGATATGACTATACAATTTCAACATCAGGATGGTTCATTTTCTGAAATAAATGAGACATTCTTTAACATTTCACGAATTCCATGTTTTGGAAAAGAATGATACAGAAATTCATTAAGCTATCACATACATTCTAAATATCAGAAAATACGTAAGTTCAATGACAAAAATATTCCTAAATTTGCATATGTGAAAATGGACATACCAGGAAAAAATTTAACCAATAATAATTCCTTGCTCTCCTAACTGTAAAGAAGAAACTGGGTACCAATTATGCATAATTGATATCTCTCTTTGTGGGAGAATTTCAAAGTGGAAGTGAAGATTCCTTTCCAAAACTGTCTTCCCTAGACTGCCTCTGTGAAGATTTGTTTTCCTTTTTCAATACCAAATAACATTTGTGATGATTTATGTTATTAAGTGAATACTCTTCAGAGGTAAGCAAGATTTTGAATTTGCCTCACAATAGCTATTCCATTATATAGAGAGTTTAAGAAACATGTTCCAAATAAAATATTTGATAGACTGTGCAAGTAGGGTTAGAATACAGATGGATCTGAAGCCAAAATTTTAGGCTTTTAACCAATTTAACAGTTTTGGGATTTGGGTTTAAAATGTCACCTGATGTATGTTATAATACATCATTACAATAATTATATTCTATACAGTATATTCTATTACAGTATATTAGATTTCTCAAGAAAATAATAAAATAAAAATGTTGATAAAACTGTATTTTATAAATTTTCAATTTTTCCAAATAATTTCTCCTATCATTATTAGAAACGAATAGGTAACTGTCACTATTTTAGAAGGCAACAACTTTTCCTAGCCTTAAAAATTACATAAAGTCACAGGGCCATAAATAGTTCTGATTATTGAATTTAAACTTGGAAGCTTACACATCTCACAGACCATGGGGGAAAATAAGATGGCATTAATAAATTGTTTCAGTTCTCATTTTGGGAAGAACTCTGATTGCTCGGTAAATGCTAACTGAACATCTCTATTTCTTTTCCGAGGCTGGCTCTTGCCACTGCCTTCTCTGCTACTGTTCACAGCACAGCACAACACTGTACCACTCTTCTCTACAATCACCGTGGTCTGTGCCCATGTGGAACACCTTCTCTGGCATGAGGCTTCAAGCTGTCCTCTGCATCTCATCATTACTGAAACTGAGGAAATGCCCACAACCCTACTATATCACTGCCTTTCTGACAACCCTAACTGTTGTTCCAGTGTGAAATTGCTAACTCTTCCTGTTGGACTCTTTTAGGTATATCTCTGAGCAAAGACATTTGGGTCTTGAGACAAATCTTTGGCATTATGTATACATAATGCTTCCTGTAGTAAATGGAGACACTACCAGAGTGACTGGATTACAAAGTTTTAATAAAAATTACTGGAATTTGCTCAAAACCATTTATTACCTCCAGTGCTTAGACCATGTTTTACACATCGACCAATAGCTATATGAAAACATAGCTACTCTAGATGAAGTGGGATTAGAGACACCCAGCTGTGAGGAACCTCCCAAACTTGTTCCCTACAGCAGCACCCAACGCACACACAAGACACAAATTGTACACCACTGATCTGTAACACCAACTGACTGCTTTTTACAACGTTGTATGTCTCTATATGCAATTAAATGTTACTCTCCTAAACTAAGCATATGATTCCATAACTGTCTCATGATACAAAGCCCTGAATATAAAAAGACAGAATTATGTACCTGATTATCTGATTTAAATGTATGCTTAATATTGTTCTGGAATGGCTTCTGGTTTAAAGTTCTAATATATACAGAAAACTGAAAGCAAAATATTTTTAAGACCCCCCAAAATGCCCGGATTTTTGTGAATAAGAACAACTAAAAATGTAAACATTGGGTTACAGTAAAATAAATAAATAAAGTAAAATATTTTTACTTTTCCCCAATCAATTACACAGAAACACATATAGTAAGGGCATTTTAAAATTAGGTTCTGCTATTTCCAAAAGTAGCGTGTTCTAGCCAATTCTCATTTCACAGTTGAACTAAAAGCCAGAAATGAATAACCTATGGCCCATGGCCAGGCACCCACAGGAGAGATGAATAGTTCTGCCATCTGGCATCCCAATGGGGCCTTCATATATAGCACCAGACTGTCTGAATTAAACTGAGTTTAAAGAGGGACAGCATGGCAAAAACAGGGGAACACACTGAGGGCATGAGCAAAGGGGGAAAAAAAGTAGACAAAATAACTTTCCCTTAAATTCTCAAGATAGAAGTACATGTATTATCCACACTCTGAGCATAGGGCTCAGACTATTTCAGGAGGAAAACAAGCCCTGAAATAAAATTTCTGGACTTGGCTCTGCTACTAATCATCCATACAAAATGAGAAACATGTCAACTGCCCAGTTTTCCATTTGTTGTTAAATATATAAATATTAAGTACACACACGTATATGTGTGTACATGTGTTAAGGCTATTCTGGGCTCTCTTATGAGTACATGTTCTGTGATGATAAATAAAACTCCTTTTCCTGACATATATTCCACTAACATTTCTGCCTACCCAAATCATATTTTCTTTCTCTTATTTGTAACATATCATTGGGTCTGCCTTGTTGTGCTTATGTCTCATTAAAAGGTGGTCTCATTAAAAGGTGGTACTGTTTAATGGAATAGAAAAACTGCACTTATAAATTATTCTAATCTAGAAAAGATGGGCATTCAGCATCTCTCCTTGTATAATTATTCAATTGAATGTGATATTGCAAAATCATTAGCTGAATAAAACAATCAGGCGAACAAGCAATTTCATTGTGAGTCTAGGGAGATTTAAATTTTGTTCAGCACTAGCAAGCAGTATTGTTCACTGGACGGACCTTATAGGTATGTTATATGTTCTATAAGTCCAGAGGTAAAAGGCATAATGCTCAAGAACTACTATACATCATAGAGTCATTTATTATACCAGTCTTTGTTGCTAGATATAAAGAGGAAAAATGTATTTATGTGGAGAAGGGAACATTCAAATATAGCCTGTCATTTTCAATTTCTCAAGTCAGCTTAGCTGTGGTTATTATCATTCTACCGGCCACATTTCCAGAAGGACTGAGGGAACATTCTCTGCTAAGGGTTTCAAAAAAATCACATGAAAATGTTGAATTTTGAACAAATTCTCAGATTCCTAGACTTCCGGATGGTTTGTTGTTTCCTGAAAGCCTGTGAATTAGTGGAATCATCATTATTGAATGTATTCAAGAGAGAAATGAATACATGTGTGATCTAGTATAGTGCGGCTTGCTTTATCAAGTGATAAGCTTCAAAGAACCTTGACAACTATGAGGTTCTATAGTTTTCCAAAGCTTTCATTTTATGGGTTAGGTATTTTCAGCAGATTCGTAGTTTTACAGATGTTTCCTCTTATCAGTTTGGATTATCTGAGTATACACCAACAAATGTACAGCAGGAAATAATAAATATTAATTGGAATACTGAAAAAATATACGTGAATTTTAAAATGTTATTAATCCTTTTAGTAAAATTTAACTAGAATTGCATGTGTATATACATGTATATAACATAATTATGTCTATATATATATTATTTGTTATATATACAGAATATAGAAAATACAGGAGCATATAACATAATTGTATATAATTATATTTAATATTTTTATTTAATACATAATTATGTAAATATACATATCAAATGTAAAAGTGTTTTAATGCTTATTTGTCATGGGACTTTACCCTTGAAATTATCTTGGAAATCCATTCTCTACTTTCTCCTACAAAGTCTTTTAATGTAGTCAAGTTTAGCAATTATATATCAACACTATTATTCATGTTATTTTGGTTGTTTAAAAATATTTTCATGGGTAAACTACATTTTATTATTTTCATTTCATTAAAAAAATTTACCATATATTCTAGGTCTTATTGCACTGACTAGAATTTCCAGCACTGTTGAATAAAATAGGTGAGTGGACTTTATTGCCTTGTTTCTGATCTTAGAAAACATTCATTCCCTCAACATTATACATAATGTTAGGTGCAGGTTTTTCATAGATGCTCTTTATCAAGCAGAGGAAGTCACTACAATCTTTATAATCCTGAGAAGTTTTTTGTTTTGTTTCTGTTCGTTTTAAAGAAAGGCAGATTGCCACATGTAGTGCCTTATGTGGATGTGTCTGGAGTCTTGGAAGCTTGACTACCCCACTTTCTCCTACAAATGGATGATGAGAGCTTGTTTGGAGCTTCCAGCAGAGGAGGGCAGCTACTCCTATACCCTTGATTGAAAAATAGTCCTCTTCCACTATCAGGTAATATCATCCTCTTCCACCAAACCTTCCCATTCCGGAGGAACACACATGGTATGGTAAGTAAGGAAGGGGATATCCCCTGATAAAGCCAGATCAGCAGAATCAACCCTGACGATCAATGGGGTAATATGCTGCAACTAGAGCGCCCTCACATCCTATTCTGAGAGTTTTAATCATGGACAGGTATTGAAATTCACCAAATGCTGTTTTTGAAAAATTTATATGATCATGTGATTTTTTTTTAGTCAGTTAATATGATAGACTATGTTGCATATTATGAGTACTGAACTAGCCATGCATCCCTGGAATAAAGCTCACTTGGTTATACTGTATTCTTGTGTTTATATACTGCTGAATTGAGTTTGCTAATATTTTGTTACAGACTTATACATTGTAATTCATGAAGAATATTGGTCTGTAGTATTTTTATTTTGTTTTGTTATTGTCTAGTTTTGGTAATAAGGTAATACTAGCTTCATAAAATAACCTGGGCAGTCATCCTTCTTTTTCTGGCAGAGACTGCATAAAATTGGTAGTAAAATTCTTCAGTTGGTTTATAGAATTCTTTAGTGATACTAGTGTCTATAGATTTCTTCTTGAGAGTTTTTTTTTAAAGATTTTATTTATTTATTTGACAGAGAGAGAGAGATCCCACGTGGGCAGAGGCAGGCAGAGAGAGAGGAGGAAGCAGGCTCCCAGCTGAGCAGAGAACCTGACTCAGGCCTCCATTCCAAGACCCTGAGATCATGACAGAGACTTTAACCCACTGAGCCATCCAGGCACCCTTTTTCTTGGTTCTTAAGGTTCTTAAGGTAGTATCTTAGATTACTGAGCTTGTTCTTCTTTTCTAATATATATATTTCATGCTATAGATACCCTTCTCAATACTGCTTTAGCTGTGTCCCATACATTTTGACATGTTGCATTTTCACTTTCATTCAGTTCAATGTGTGTGTGTGTGTGTGTGTGTGTGTGTGTGTGTGTGTGTATAATTTCCTTTGAGATGTCCTCTTTAATGGATGGATTAGTAGTGTGCTGTTTGATTTCCAAGTGTTTGGGTCTTTTCCTGTTATTTTTTATGTTACTGATCTCTAATTTGATACCATTATGGTCAAAGAAGTTTTGTTTTATGGCCCAGGATGTAGTTTATCTTGGCATATGTACAGTGGATACTTGAAAAGAATGTATATACTACATTTCTGGAAGTGATTAAAAACCTTAAAAATGCTATACCACCTGAGATAGTAATCTCATTTTTATAAATATACATTAAATAATCAGAGACACTCATTGCTCAACATTAAGCATCCTGATGCTTACAATAGTAAAAAAATATGTAACTGAGTGATGTATTGGTGCCAGTTGTATACATCTATACCAACTCTGCATTTAGTGATGGCACATTGATGGCTTCAAATTAGCTATGGCGGGAATTTTTACTTCCCATTCCCACTTATGGGAGTTGTTAAATGTTTACCAGCACCCCAATGGGAAAAATTAGTAAATTATGAAACATCTACAGAAACAGTACTGGAAAGCAATAAAGGTCTGTTTTATCAGGCAATATTTAATAAAAGGAATATTCTTAATGAAATTATTATTCTAAATTTTTCATTTATTTATTTGACAGAAAAAGAGAGAGAGTGTGTGTACAAGCAAAGGGAACAGCAGACAGAGGGAGAGGGAGAAGCTTAGCAAGGAGCCTAATGCAGGGCTTGATCCCAGGACCCTTCAATCATGACCTGAGCCGAAGGCAGAGGCTTAACCACTGAGCCACTCAGGCACCCCATAAATACAATCTTTAAAAAAAAAGAGGGACTTGGGGAATCATCCTGATTAATAAGGAATTCTCCAAGATGTTTATTTCATGAATCCTCAGTTTCTTCATATGCATAACAAGGGAGTTAATATGTATAATCTATTAAGTATTTTGTTTATTTTGTTGCTTCTTAATTGTAAAAAAGGTGTGACTTAGTTCTAGGGAAATTCTATATAACAGGGAGGAAGTCAAGGATGGGTACTGTGCCAGAGTATTTTGGGGGATTGTGAATGCTAAACATTTCAGGTTTAAAAGGGTTTAAAAGAACAGGATGGGAACTCCCTCTGTCTTGAAGACATGGCCTTAAAAATCATTTTTATTCATAAGCTGAAAATAGATACTGCAATGCATAATTTTCCCCATTATCTTGCCTCTGGGGCAAAACGTCCTAATAATGTTTCTAGTTAACAAATCAAATAAAACACAATGACTAACTCTTAATGGCTTTTTAAATGATTGCCCACAACTCTAATGAGTAATTATATAATTTTTCTATAATGGCATTCATGAAATTAATTATGGATTTTGAAGGAAAATATATATGACATTACTGTGAAGAACAAGTAAGGTAGGAGTGCTAGGCTAATGATGGTGAACTGTACACATTTTGTATAATTACACTTTTATCAGCTTGCAGGCATTTGCTTTTTACATGCACTGGCTCTATTTTAGCTTTTTTAAAGCACTATTCTCAACATATTTTAGTGAACTTAGTTGAATGTGGTCACCATAAAAAATGTAATCTGATCTATAACACAGGTAAGGAACCAATCCTTATTATGCTGAAGGGATTAATTAATCATTGGCAAAAGAAGACCACCAGTGTGTATTCTATATTTTGAAATTTATTTCTCATATTTATAATAGAATTCCCATGTTGATATGTGTAACAATTCAAGTCAGAAATGTATACTTGAAATTTGACTATTTTAGTAAACATTCATTGCTCATCAAAGTAATGCTACAAAAAATAATGCTACAGATGATAAATTGTGAAAATGACTGCTTGGTAAACAGTAATTAACATACACAACCATAATTAACTTTTTCTTTTTTGGTAATTTCACATGTTTCCAACAACACGTTTGAATTCTAGTTCACAATATCAGAGAATGCATTTCTAAAACAACCACATGGCTTATGAATTTTTGGCAGTTTGAATCCTCTCTAGCTATAGTTCCAGACCTACAATATTGTCAAAATTCAGGTCATTAAACTTCAAATGCCCTAAACCTTCTCAAATGGAGATCATTCCCTTAATTACCAAATTCATCTTTTCAGATCTTGGCCCTCACAGTACAAGAAGAAATGTTGGCAAAATTAGCTCTTTATCTCCTGGCATCTGAAAGAACAAGTTATGAATTTACCTTCAAAGAGTTAGCAACTTCTCTAATGTGAAGTCTGTGTTGGCTCTAAGTATATTTCCTCAAAACAAGTCCCTCCTTAATGCATTATGAAGAACTTGAGTTTCAAAAAAGTTTCCACTCTTTTCCTATAGGTAGAGAGAGTAAGTGGGTTCTTGTTCCTATGCTTTCTTTAAAAGATATCAAAGAGAAAAGGACACCTGGAGAATTTAAAATGTTTCTTCCAAGGTCTTTGTCATTTTTGCTCTATTGCCTTCTCTGACACACAACTCTCTTACAAAGCAAATGTCCAAGAATCACAAATGAAAGGTAAGGGGAAGGGTGGGTTTTCAAATTTTTTATTCTTTTTATTTTCCTTTCAGAGAAGAAAAATAATTTCTGTATGCATGTCATTCAGTCCTTCGGTTTTGTGTTAAAGACTCATAAATCTTTGTTAGCTCTTTACAAATAATCTGCTTATTTAGATGCTTATTTTAAACCATAGATCTTCACAGGAGTTTCTTGGAATTAATAGTTATGAAACATAATCGTGACAATTGCAAAGGTTCAAATGATTAGGAGTTGGGTGTTCCTGTGGCATAAGCTAGAAATGCCTGCATCCAGATGTAGCAAGGGCTTCTGTCATTGACAAAAAAATTAAGGTCTAGATGTAAAATAAAGTTGATTAAACCACACAACCATACACGGCATTTGATTCAGGAAAATGAAACAAAACAAAACAAAATCCACAATCTTTTGCTGAAGAATTATGAATCAAAATGCCATTGGAAATTATTTCTATGGTTGGAACTAGTCATTACCCATTCAACCAAAAACAATGATCAAGGTCATGAATATTAGGAAATTTTATTAAACAGTTACTAAATGAATTCCTGAAGCTTTAATGAGAAACTAAATAATTAAAAACAGGAGGCAGTATGCTAAGTCTAACATGTCATTTAATCACATATTTCTTTTTCTTACTTATAGAATTCAGACTATACATTGGAAAATTTTGCTAAAGATATAATAGAAAACTGGGATAATGAGGGGTTTTTTTCCAGTTTTAAATTTTCCTCTTTCTACCTTTATGAGCAAGACTATTTACATTATCTTCAGGGTACCTTCATGAATCTTCTTACATGTTGATATAAATAAAATAATTGCTGAATTCCTATTAGGTGGCAGGTACTATGATAACAAATAGGTGACATGGGAAAATGAAGAAAATACCCTCTCTTCTCTAGAATTTTACAGTATAGGAATATAAGTACAGTATAGGAAAGAAAGCTACTAAGAACTGATCACAATAAAGTGAGACAATTGGTTAGCTATAATTAGTAATAGCAATTTCATTTAGTGAGGTCTTCTTATTATCCCAAATTTCATACTTTATTTCATTGCAAGTATCTGATTATCTGTAAAACACAGATAAAATCTATGCATCATAGATTTTATCTGTGTTTTACAGATAATCAGATACTTGCAATGTGTAAAACCAAATCTCACAGTTAGTAAGTAAAATATATTCAAATTCAGTTCTGCCCAAATATAAATTCAGTTTCCTTAACTATGTCTGCTTCCCCTGAGTAAAAACTGGTTCAACTTAAGGGAGCCCAGGTTTTACACATAAGGGTGCCTGAGTGGCTCAGTCAGTTAAGTGTCTGGCTTCAGCTCAGGTTGTGAGCCCAGTGTCCTAGGATGGAGTTCTGCATCGGGCTTCCTACTCCATGGGGAGCCTGCTTCTCCCTCTGCTTCTTTCTTTCTGTCTCTCATGAATAAATAAATAAAATCTTTAAAAAAGATTTTACATATAAAGCAACAGTATATCTGAAACTTCATTTTTCTTAAAGATCTTATTTATTTATTTATGGGGGGAGAGAACCTGACATAGGGCTTGATCCCACAACCCTGAGATTATGACCTGAGCCCAAGTCAAGAGTCGAAGCTTAACTGAAAGAGCCACCCAGGCGCCCCTAGATTTGAAACTTTAAAGACCGATAAAGGATAAAGAACACACTAAAGGCCAAATATATGAAAATTAGAAAGGTATAAATGTATGAAAAGCATTGTATAATCAGGTAAGATACAAGTTTAGCATGGTTAGCATAGAGTTTTTAACAGGAAAAGATAGTAGACAAATTTTAAAAAAAGATAGTAAAGGATCTCATGGGCCATGCTGAGTGTTATGAGCTTCATTTAAGAGGCCACAAAGCTGTGGTAAAAATAATAATAGTTATCTATTATAATAAATAATCTGATGAATACTTTCAAGGTAATATTACTGGCCTAGAACCTAGAAACAACCAAATATCTGCCCCAGTTCTCACCATATTTTTTTCAGCAAAAGTCTCAGAAGGTATATGGTGTTCCAGTCAATGAGGCTACTGGGCCGGAATGCCACTGCCTCCAGGCTAGGCATCTGAATAGGTCTTCAGTTTGTCACTTTGTTTTTAGTCTTCCTCTTTACTTTCCAATCTATCCCACTTATTTTGGCAAACATATTTTTGAATTTACTCAAGAAAGTAGGGATTACCTCTTAAATCAAGTAGAAATTCCTACAGTTACTCTGTTCATCTGCTCCCATGGTTAAATCCTATTTTCTTTCAAGAAGCCACATTGCAGCACTCAGACAATAATTTTACTCCCACACTCTGCCTGTGTTCATGCTGATTGTAAACCAACTATATCACCTTTCACCCCTCACAGGTAATATCATTTAAGCTAGAGCTAGGCCCCTCAATTCCATAAAACCCTCTCCCATTAGCCAAATGTAGGAGCCTTCTGATGCTGAAGTTCTATTGTAACTTACAGATTATCACAATCTAACTCGAAATATTTTCATGTGCACTTTTTATAAATGCAGACCAACCACAACTCAACCTCAAATTTTCTTCTAGCTCTAAGATTGTTATTTGCCATGTTCACAGTAGGTGGGAAATAGCTTAGTACTGAAACATACAACTTAAAAGATCTTTAAAACACTGATCCTTAGGGTTTTGCAACACAGCAGCTTTTGGTTCACATGGCTTTGGGTTTACTGAACATTGTGGAATTTATAGAACAATTCAGGCTTTCTATAGCTATTTCCTTTGAACAGAAAAGGAAGCTCACCCCACAGAGGTAAGGGTCATAGGGAGACACTTTTGGCTGTAGGTACTCAATACTCAGCTTTGATTTATATCCATCCTGTGGGGAATGGTGTTAAAAGGTAACTGGGGAGCCCAAATGGTTAGGGGCCATGAAATACTCTGATAATGTACAAATTAATAGAAATACTTATTGATATATGTTTAATATTTTTACAGTCATCCCATGCTGAATGTGGGCCTCTGGTGTTAAAATTATCTCCGCTTATGATGAGGGAAATGATGGTCATGGTTTCTTACTAGTGTTGGCCTCATCCAGGGAGAGCTCAAGGCTGAAATTGAAAAGCCTTTATTAGGTGCATTAAAGTGAAAAATTTTAGTAGAACACAGTAGATGAGAAAAGACTTGATGGGATGGAAAGCTTATATATACCTATGAACACAAAAACAAATGCCATTATTCTGAAGAGATACAGCTATAAGGACATCAGAAGTGATGTGGAGCCACTCACTCTGAGAAATGATGATGTGTCACACAAGTGGCACCCATGGTGAAGAGTGGCAGGATTATTTCTTACACATCCATAACTTGGTACTGAAGCCCTTGCAGGTCTTGGGAGAACTGTTTATATCTGACTTTCATTTTCTACATCTTCCTTGTATAATCCTTAATTTACATTGCCTGCTCATATTTGGAGAACTCATTTATTACTTTTTTTTATTTTAAAGGTTTTTATTTATTTGTTCAAGAGTGAGGGAGCAACAGAGAGAGCACGGGGGGGGGGGGAGCAGAAGGAGAGGAAGAAGCCAACTGCCCACCAAGCAGAAAGCCAAACATGGGACTTGATCCTAGGACTCTGAGATCACGGCCTGAACTGAAGGCAGATGCTTAACCAATTGAGCCACCCAGGCACCCTCAGTCATCTATTTTATGTACATTTTGCTCTTGGGTCTCATATATTCCTCACCAAAGATTTTTTTTTCCCTAGCCTAAACCAGAATTCAGCTCTGCTCCATCCATTCATTCAATGTATGATGAAAATGAAGAATTATGTTCTATAAAATCACCATGAACACTGAATTGTCAAATACTGAAGCTGTACTCCTAGAGGAAATACCAGGTTATGTTCCTCTGAGTTTCTGATCACAATGTTTTCATTGACCAAAAAGTATAATCTTGTCTTATGTGTAATTTCGGTTTAAAGACACCTTGTTTAATATATATATTTTTGATCCATTGACACTGAACTTAAAGCCAACAACATTGTAACACATACCTAAACAAGGCTATATAAGAAATATTTTCTCTGTAAGGCACATCATGTTCTTCGTATGCTTGGGAATACCAGACAACATTTCAACATGATATTTGGTGATCATTTCAAATAGCAAAATCACCAACGAACAGAACAAAAATATAAAAAATATGATACTAAATAGACCATGACAATCATACTTATTTACATTATGAAAGCCAAGACAAGAAAAAGCCAAGACAAAAAAAACCTCACCTGGGAACATGTGTACTACGTGATTCAAATATTTTCCGACTCTATGCATGTGGAAAAATGATTGCAAAAATGCCATAGGAATTTATTTTGGGAATAAATAAATTTTAGTGAATAGGAAAAATCACTAGTATGGAATCCATGGATAAGGAGGACAGACTGCATAGAGAAGAGTCTGGAAGAGGAACCAATTTGGAAGATAAATCAAATTTTATCTTGCCATATTTAGAGTTTCAGGAAAAGTTCTTTTGGACTATTTGTAATTACAAGTTCCCTAGTAAGAGAAGAGAGTAAAAAAGAAAAAACATGTTGGGGCCAGTCATCATAGAAGAGATAACTGATGATGTATCAAATTACATAGAAAAGTCACTTGGAGGAAAAGACTGGAATTTGGGCAAGAACAAGTTGTCCTGAGAAATGAGAACCCTAATCAATCAAGCATCCTAATAACTTTCTTTTTTTTAAGAGATTTTATTTTATTTTATTTTATTTTATTTTATTTTATTATTTTATTTTCACTAGAGAGAGAGGGGGAGAGAGGGATGGAGGGAGAGAGAGAGAGAGGGAATCGCAAACTGGGTGTGGAGCCCTATGCAATGCAGAGATGGATCTCAGGACCCTGAGATCACGAAGGCAGCTGAAATGAAGAATCGGATGTGCAACCAACTGAGCCACCCAGGTGCCCCTCATAATTACTTTGTTAAAGAGAGAGTATAATATTTAGACTGTGAGGCTAGATTGTATTAATATATAATGATTAGAATTGTTAAAAAAGGCATATAAACTTATTGGCCTTTATAATTATTGGTGTTAGTCTCCTATCTTCCTATTTCCCTTACCACTGTCAGCTGGATTCATTAACACTTCTCATTTTCAATAAGCCTCCCAACCCATTTCTTAATATGGCAGGAAACTTTATAATATCTTAGCCATTCTTAGTTCAAATATGATGGGGTTTAACATTAAATATGCCCATCCTAATGCTGAAACCAGAGGTTCCCTTAAGCTTGGCAATTTCATTATACTGATAGGAGGTTAACTATACCAGAATTCCAGATCCAAAATCTCAAGAGTGGATTTATGGTTATTCCTTACAGTAATAAGGTTAATCCCTGCTAACCTGTCCAGGGCCTTAGCCCCTCCCTGGGCCCAGTGTCAATGACCAGTGTCATATTACCCAATGACTGACTTGCACCATGTCCTACCTTTCTGTCATTGCACCCAATGTTGCTAGTCCTCTAGACTCCCCACCACCATATCACGCTCAGCTTTAGGGATTCTTTGTTACTTTATCAAGGAACTTAAAATTAAGTTCTTGATATTACATACGCTGACTGAAGAGTGCTATAACCTTTGAACACTGAAGTTAGAATGCCAACTTAATTCTATTTACATCCCAAACGGCCCTCCCAAGTCAGTGCCTGTCCTCTGAGTTCGAAAAATCAATACCAATATTTTGCTTAAATAAAATCCTGATACAGAAAAGAAACAATTCCATAAAACATATGTAGAACTTTTGAATTCCATGCTGTATTTTCAAGTAGTAAAAACATACAATTCATGCTGATTTTTGCATCTATAGAATTAATAATGGTTGTATAGCATGTGATTCTGCTAAGAGTTGAAACCTTTAGATTTTAACAACCTTTTCTTTTCCAGGCCTCCTATAATCACCTCTTTATGTAAATGCTCTTCTTATTTGACTCTTCCGTTTCATTTTTATTTTTTTGATACCATGTGATCCAAGATACTCATAGTCTATGATGTTCTGATCATCTTTTGCCTTTCATAGCACACATGCAAACCAAATCATGCTTCATAATCCCATTTGATGAGCTATTTCCATGCAACTTTGCTATTCTTTGCCTCTCCAACTATTTGTCGCCTCTCTCACAGTCATTTTCTATAACTATACTGCATCCAGTTCCAATAGCACTGCCCTGAATTTGTGTATTCAACTGGTCATAAGAGTTTTGCTAGCAGCATTGTATCCCTGTTGATTCTTCAGATTCAATATATGGATATGACGCATTCCTACTGAAAAGTTTGCTTACTCTAATTAGCACTTTTTTTGCTAAAACAAATGCTGTATTCATAAGACCAGCAGTGCATCAGCTCCTCCACTCTTGATTGCAGCAACTTATTTAGCACTTTATCCTTATTTTCTCTCTACCTGTCCAAATTTTGCCACTTAGCATTTCTAAATAATCACAAAGAAAGTGCAAGCACTTGTCTAACGCATTCCATAGACAGTTCATAGTTTGCTGTTGTGAAGTGAAACTTTCCAGATCATTTACCAAAGAATACTTGTCGGTGTAACCTCATGCTGTCTTGAACTTCAGATCTTTATACTAATTCTTATTTTTTCCTGGTCCTACCCTATTAAAAGGCAGCATGATGGGAGGTAAAACAATACTGCCCAAGGACTGCTCTTATTTTTTCTCAATCAACCTCTGGATACTGACAAAAGTAGAAGTTTTATTATTCTCATTCTAAGATGGGTAGTCCATGATTCTAGATGCACTCCCTGCAGATATTGAAATATCCAAGAACAAAAGTATTATTAAGGCTATCCAGAGGATAACCAAAATAAAAAAACATACACAGGTAAATATACATTGAGTTCTTATAATATATCTGATACTGTATCAGTATGTCTTTTACATTGTATCACAAAACTGCTATATATTAGGTATTATCAACTGTTTTTACATACTATAAAAGTTGTGCTCTAAGAAGTGAAATAATGTCATCGTCATACAGACAAACCATACCTGTTCTGTCTGAACTGAAACCTTGTGCTTTTTCAGATTCTCCATGCTTCTGTTCCTCTATTCACTCCTTGATGGGCAAAACTGTGAAGAACTGTTGATCATCAGTCTTGAGTTATTACTGAAAAAGCCACACAACAGAATATTTCTGGTATGGTGTGCTTATTCAGCTACTACAAATAAATTCCAAAACATGCAAATGACTAATTTGGCAAAGCTGCCAGGATACAATTAAAACAACTTATTATTCTTATTACATATAATAATATGTATAGGATTGATATTGATAAATATAAATAATATAAATAAAATATAAATTTATAAATATAAATATTGATAATATTTATAATATAAATCAACATACATGATTAAGTTATCATAATAAGTAATAATTAAACTTTTTCTTACATTTACTTGCCATTAATCAGCATTCCTTTTTCTAGACTGTTTCTGTTTGGTCTATTTGTTAAGTATTTGTTAACTGTTTCTGTTTGGACTATTTATTAAGTGATTTTTAATCAGTTCAAATATTCCTAATATTTCAGTCTTTCCCTTCAGAAAGAATGATAGCTAGCTAAATTAAGGGAATACAAATGTGAACTCCTTGATGCTATAGTTATGCCAAGCTGGACAGGCAAGTATCCCACATCCCTCCAAGCCACAACTGTGTCACAGCTGGCAAGGTAAGCATCAAACCCCTCCCCCTAATACTACAGCTATCCCCGCAAGCTGCAGCCACACTACAGCTAGCAGAAAATCAGGCAAAATGAGGGAAAAAAAATGAGAAATATTTTCCAAATTAAAAGAACAAGACAGGGCGCCTGGGTGGCTCAGTTGGTTAAGCAACTGCCTTCGGCTCAGTTCATGATCCTGGAGACCCAGGATCGAGTCCCGCATCAGGCTCCCTGCTTGGCAGGAAGCCTGCTTCTCCCTCTCTCACTCCCCCTGCTTGTGTTCCCTCTCTGGCTGTGTTTCTCTCTGTCAAATAAATAAATAAAATATTAAAAAAAAAAACAGGACAAAATTTCAGAAAAAGTCTTTAATGAAATGGAGAAAAATAATGTACCTGATGAAGACTTCAAACTAATAGTCATTAAGATGCTCACTTAAATCAGGAGAAGACCAGATGAACACAGTGAGAACATCAATGAAAAGACAGAAAATATAAGACAGTAACAACCAGAAGTCAGAGAGTTAAAGAACACAATAAGTGAACTGAGAAATGGAGTAGGAGCATTCGGCAGCAGACTGGATAAAGCAGAAAGAATCAGCAAGATAGAAGACAAAGCAATGGAACTCACCCAGACAAAACATCAAAAGAAAAAAGAAAAAAGAAAAAAAGGTGAAGCTGTTTTAGGAAATCTATAGGAAAATATCAAGTAGAATAACGTCTGCATTATAGGGTGCCTGGGTGGCTCAGTTGGTTGAGTGACTGCCTTCGGCTCAGGTCATGATCCTGGAGACCTGGGTTTGAGCCCCACATTGGGCTTCCTGCTTGGCTTCCTGCTCCCTGCTCTGTGAGAAGCGCTTCTCCCTCTCTCAGTCCCTCTGCTTGTGTTCCCTCTCTAGCTGTGGTTCTCTCTGTCAAATAAATAAATAAAATCTTAAAAACAAAAACAAAAACATCTGCATTATAGATGTCACAAAAGAAGAGGAAAAGAAAGAGGGAGAGAATTTATTTGAAGAAATAATGGCTGAAAATTCCCTAATCTGGAAATGGAAACAGATATCCAGTACCACAGATCCCACGGCATTCTAAATCCAAGGAACTCAAAGATATCCACATCAAGACATATGATTATGAGGTCAAAAATTAAAGGGAGAAACTTAAAAAGCAACAAGAGAAAAACAACTTGTTACATACAAAGGAAACTCCATCATAAGGGTATCACTAGATTTTTCATCAGGAATTTTGCAGGCCAGAAGGGACAGGAAAGTACTGAAATGAAAAAACAAACAAACAAAACTTCTAACAAAGATATTCTACCCAGAAAGATTACTTTTTAGAATAGAAGAAAAAATAGAGTTTTCTACATAAGCAAAAGCTAAAGGAGTTCATCAATAATAAATGGGTTAGTTTAAAAGAGACAAGAAGGGTGCCTGGGTGGCTCAGTGGGTTAAAGCCTCTGCCTTCAGCTCAGGTCATGATCTCAGGGTCCTTGGATTGAGGCCCGCATAGGGCTCTCTGGCCCTCTGCCTGCCTCTCTGCCTACTTGTGATCTCTCTCTCTGTCAAATAAATAAATAAAATCCTTTAAAAAAAGAGAGAGAGAGAGAGACAAGAAATAACAAGTGTTGGCAAAGATGTGGAGAAAACCACTATGGAAAACAGTAAGGAAGTTCCTCAAAAGATTGCAAAAAAAAAAAAAAAAAAAAAGAGAGAGAGAGAATTACCATATGAGCCAGAATTCTATTTCTGGGTATCTATCTGAAGAAAATGAAAACTCTAATTAAACATATATACATGTTTTCGAACAGTAATATATTTAAATATATATATATTTATACACATTTAATATATATAAACACACACAATATGGATATGTATATATATATCCATAAACACAAACACAAACACACACACACACCCCACTGTTCAATGAAGCATTATTTACAATAGCTAATATATGGAAGCAACCTAAATGCATCAACAGATGAAGGATATACACAATGGAATATTAGTCATAAAAAATTTGATCTTGCCATTTGTGACAACATGGATGGAACTTGAGGGTATTATGCTAAGTGAAATAAGTCAGCAAGACAAAGAAAAATACTGCATAATTTTACTTACAAGTAATCTAAAAATCAAAACAAACAAACAAACAAACTTAGAGAAAATACAGAGAACAGACTCATGTTTGCCAGAGGGGAGAGGTGTTAGAGGGGAGCAAAATGGGTTAGGTAATCAAGAGGTAGAAATTTCCAGTTATAAAACAAATAAGTCAATGGAATGAAGAATACAGCCATTTAATATTATGTCAATTTTGTATGGTGTCAGATGGTTAACAACTTACTGTGCTGATCAGTTGCCACTGTATACAAATGTTGAATCACTGTGTTGTACACATGAAACTAATATAAATGGTTTACCATTAAGAAAAATGATTAATAAATAAAGACATAATAGATTGTAGCTGCTAAGTGTTCCTCATCTACACTTTATCTGGACCTTATGAATACTTGGTATTTTGTAATACCTACTGAACGTTAAAATATGGTATGATAAGCATCTCTGCATTCTTATTTACACACCAAATATTTCTTGGCTGTCTCTGTGCCAGATACAGTAGGAGAGCTGAAATATCTCAAACTCATTACCATCAAGCCTCAGATGCCAAGGTCATTTTATTTTCTCAATTCTCTCTCTCACTTAATAGTGACTAGCTATTGAGGTCTCAACAAAAATGAAAACCATCAGAGCTATGACAGATTCTTCTTTTTCTCTAGGTTCATTCAACATCTCTCTTGACTTTTCTGCTTTTGAAATTATTAACTTGTTTATTTCTCCAAGAACACTGTGAGTTTCTTTATGCTAGAAGTATGTGCTTTATGTTTAGTACTATAAATGGCAATAACAGATGCTCTATATAATTACTGAACTAAAAGGAAAATTCTCCATTTTCAAATCCAATTAAATAATCCATATACCGATAATCTATTGTAGAAACCACTGCAACTGCCTCTTCATTCTTTTCATTACAGATTTTTCTCCAACCTCACCTTGAAAAAGTCAGATCTGATTAGAATTGTTCCAAGATAGCTAGACTCCAACTAGCTGGGGACTGTCCCAATTTTTACTAATACAACTCATTTATTACTATGGCAACAATTTCCTAACTGAAGCAAATGATAATAATGCATTTTCCAGTCTCTCATATAGTTGGGAGTGGCCATGTGACTAGCTAGCCAATGAAATGTAAGCAGAGTTATTCTAGGAAAGTTTCTTTCTTTCTTTCTTTTTTTCTTAAAGATTTTATTTATTTGACAAAGAGAAACACAGCGAGATAGGGAACACAAGCAGTGGGAGAGAGAAAGGGAGAAGCAGGCTTCCCACCGAGCAGGCAGCCCCATGTGGGGCTTGATCAAGGGACTCTAGGATCATGACCTGAGCTGAAGGAGAGCTGAAGGCCTTCCTAGTCACCCCTCTAGGAAAGTTTCTTACAAGTGTTCCCACTTTTCATCACATTTAGAGTTCTGGCAGAAATGATGGATCACTTATGAGACAACTTTAAGTTGGAAGGCCCTACTCAAATGAAAGGAGTCTTAATCCATGATAATCAAGTTCTCATCTTACTTTTGGTCTGTGTGATAGAAAGATAAACATAAGTTTTATTTAAACAACAACTAGAATTTTCTCTCAAACACAGCTAGCTGTATCTAAACCTGAGCAGGCAAAACAAGTCAAAGTTAAATAATAGTCTTTTAATAGTAATCGTTAAAAATAATATTTAAGATATTATTTTAAAAATATTAAAGAACAAGGGGCACCTGGGTGGCTCAGTTGATTAAGCAACTGCCTTCGGCTCAGGTCATGATCCTGGAGACCCAGGATCGAGCCCCACATTGGGCTCCCTGCTTGGTGGGAAGCCTGCTTCTCTCTCTCTCACTCCACCTGCTTGTGTTTCCTCTCTCACTGTGTTTCTCTCTGTCAAAGAAATGAATAAAATCTTTAAAAAAAAAAAAGAATATTAAAGAACAAGAAATTGAAGAGGACACAAAGAAATGAAAAATATTCCATGTTCATGGATTGGAAGAACTAATACTGTTAAAATGTCCATACTACCCAAAGCAATCTACATCTTTAATGCAATCCCTATCAAAATATCAACAGATTTTTCACAGAGCTAGAAAAAATAATACAAACAAAATAAAATTTGTATGGAACCACAAAAGATGCCAAATAGCCAAGCAACCTTGAAAAAGAGAAGCAAAGCTGGAGACATCACAATTCTGAACTTCAAGTTATATTACAAAGTTGTAGTCATCAAAACAATATGGCACAAAAATAGACACACAGATCAACAGAACAAAATAGAAAACCCAGAAATGAACCCACAAGTCTCTGGTCAATTAAGTTTCAACAAAGCAGGAAAAAATTTCTAAAGGGAAAAAGACAGTCTCTTGTGGTGCTGGGAAAAATGGACAGCAACACGTAAAAGAATGAAACTGAACCACTTTCTTACAACATACACAAAAATAAATTCAAAACATACTAAAGACTTAAATGTGAGATGTAAAACCATGAAAATCCCAGAAAAGAACATTGACAATAAACTCCTTGATACTGGCTGTAGCAATGTTTTTCTAGATATGTCTCCTGAGGCAAGGGAAACAATAACATAAATAAATTACTTGGAATTCATCAAAATAAAAGCTATGCACAGTGAAGGAAACAATCAACAAAACTAAAAGGCAACCTATGGAATGGGAGATGTTTGCAAATGACATACCTGATAAATAGGTTAGTATCCAAAATTTATAAAGAACTTATCCAGCTTAACACCCAAAAAACAAATAATCCAATTAAAAGTGGTCAGAAGACATGAAAGAAAATTTTTCCAAATAAGATATGCATATGGCCAACAAACACATGAAAAGATGCCCAGCATCACTGATCATCAGGGAAATGCAAATCAAAACTACAGTGAGAAATCACCTCACACTTGTCAAAATGGCTAAAATCTAAACAAGAAACAAGAACATTGGCGAGGATGTGGTGCAAATGCAAACTGGTATAGCTACTCTGGAAAACAATATGGCAGTTCCTCAAAAACTTACAAATAGACCCACCCTATGATCCAGCAAATCACACTAATGCATATTTACCCAAAGAATAAAAAAACACTAATTCAAAGGGATGCAGACCCTCCTATGTTTATTGCAGCATTATCTACAATAGTCAAGATATGGAAATAGCCCAAGTACCCACTGATTGATGAATGGATCAAGAAGTGTTGTATACATTTACAGTAATATTGTATTAAACATTAGATAATATTGTAAATATTATATATTATTATAAATTCTAAATAATATTGTGTCATAAAAAAACTGAGATCTTGCCATTTGGAACAGCATGGATGGAGCTAGAGGGTATAATGCTAAGTTAAATAAGCCAGTCAGAGAAAGACAAATACCATATGATTTCACTCATATGTGAAATTTAAGAAATAAATATAAAAAGGATTGAGAGAGAAAGAGAAACCAAGAAACAGATTCTTAATCATAGAGAACAAAATCATGGTTACCAGAATGGAGGGGGGATGGCGGGATGTATGAAAGAAGTGATGGGGATTAAGGGGTACACTGACTGTGATGAGCACTGGGTGGTATATGCAAGTTTTGAATCCCTATACTATACACCTGAAATTAAGATAATACTGTATGTTAACTATACTGGAATTAAAATAAAAACTTAATAAAAAAATAAAAATGTCCCCATAAAGATGGGTGAAAATAATACTCTCTAGTTCTATTGCCATAGAAAAAAAATACTAAAGTGTAAGTATGACGAATGATTGCTTCATAAAAACACAGTGAATTCCCTGGTTGTTTAAAGTATACATATAAGATAAGGTGGAAGGAAAAAACAAACAGCTGAAATTTTGGTTTACATGTATATATTGTTGTTTCTTCTAAGACTGGTTAGTAGCTAAATTTGACTTATAAAATAACAATAAACCAAAACCATCACACATTTTCAGAATGGTAGCTACTAAAAAGAATCTTTAAATCATCAAATTAACAAGTCATTGTGGTTTGACAACATTATTTACTTTGTAAATCAGATTTTATGCACATCAAACTGATCTTGTGAAGATTCATGGGAGAAACATGTTCTGAACTTGCTAGACAGCAATAATACTGAATATGGATTACTCAAGAAGATATGGGAAATATCACTACATGTCTCTCAGAATGAGTACTCTTATAGCCAAAAGTAAAGGAAAAAATAGCCAATACCAAGTGAAATATACACTTTACATACAACACTGAAATTCCAGTCCTAGGTGTTTACCAAAAAGAAATTAAAACTTGGATGTATTGAAAAAAAAATTAAACAAAAACCTAACGTGAATTTGTACAAAAACGTTATTCATAAACCTTAAACCTGAAAGAATTCAAATGTTTTTCAACATTTGGGAAATGTATAGCCAAATAAAAACTGAATGTGGGGTACTTGGGTGGCTCAGTCAGGTAAGCAACTGACTTGATTTCTGCCCAGTTCATGATCTCAGTCAGGCTGGTGAGATGGAGCCCTGCACTGGGTTACAGGCTGGGCGTGGAGCCTGCTTAAGATTTCCTCTCTCCCTCTCACATTACCCCTCCCCCACAACCTGTTCTTGTGCATGGTCTCTCTCCCCCTCTCTCTAAAAACAAACAACAAAAACTGAACCCAACCATAAAACGGCATACTGCTAAGCAATAAAAAGGAACAAATTATTGATATTTACAACAACATGGATGAATCTCACATGTATTAATAAAAGAAACCAGACTTGTAAGACACATTTATATGATACTATAAAATGGCAAAATTCTAGGGACACAACATGGATTAGTGGTTGCCAGAGGTTAGGAGTGAGGTGGATCATGAATACAATGAGGAGTAGGGAAAACTTGGGGGTTGATGTAATTGTTTTATATGAGGACTGTGGATGGCTACATGACTTCACCAGAACTGTTAGAACTGAACATTTTAAGTATATTACTGTATGCAAATTATACCTTAATAAATGAGTGTTACTCAACAGAAGAAAATATGGGGAAAGTATACATGTCCTTAGATGAACAAAAAAATTGAGAATGAAACTTCTGGAAGCACTCCGTTTTCATGAATTGTAAAAGAGAAGAAAAGTTAAAAATAATCAATGAGTTAAGCATCTACCACAATAAATTAGAAACAAAAAAACTAGGCATAAATTATGCACATGATAGAGAATAAATAGAAAAAAACGTGTCTAATGTGATGAAAAAGAACAAAGTCAGAAATTGATCCTTTGAAAAGTTATTAAATCAACAGATGTCTGTTTTTTGATGGATCAAGAGAAAAAAGATAAAACACAATTATTCAATAGAAGGAATGAAAATAATTATGCATATCATGGGGATATTAAAATAAAACAAAATTAGTTTGAATGACTTCATGTCAATATTATTTGAGTTTTAAAATATGATATGGACAAATTTATAGAAAGTAAACTTTTCAAAAATTGTCTTAAGAGAATTTAAAAACCTAAGTTTAGATGGTACCATTAGCATGTTGTATTTAACATTCATATAAAAATGAATTTGATATCTGCCAAAAATTCTCCAATGAATACAAAGAAGCATTTACTTCAGATATCATTTTATAAACCCAGTGCATACTAGAAAACATTATAAAAAATGGCAGAAGAAAGGAAAATAGTCTAATCTACATAATCATAAACATAGCTGCAAATTCTTAAGCAAAATAACAACTCTGAATCAAGCAATTGATAAATAGAACAATAAGCTCCATAAATAAGTTTACAATATAGTTTGCCCTCATTACTAGAAAATCAGCCAGTGTAATCTACCAAGACAAAAGGATACATATAACATACGATAAACTCTTCAACTTTCTTTTACTCTTGATGGTCTTTTTCTTTACCCTGTTGTAGTTTTGTACCATATAAATCCTACCATGGGGCCCACTCTGGCCATTTTTTTTCCTTTTTTTTCTTGCTTCCTTTCTCTTCCCTTCTCTCTTTTTTCTATCTTCTTCCTTTTCAGTGGTGACTTCTGATTGCTCCAAAACCTTCCAGTGAACAATTAACCTGGATAGTGGTTGATATATTCATCTATACATCCCCTCAACCACTCTTCACCAAAATGACTTGAAGGAGGAGCAAACAACAGAAGAAAAACCCAGAGAATGCAACCCCTGTCACAGGTTACTGGAAATGACCATAAACATTATGACAGAAATGGAATTCAGGGTAGCAATGGTCCAAGCAATGGCTGACTTGGAAAAGAAGATTAGTCTCAAGATAGAAACCCTAATGACAGAAGTGAAAGCTGAGGTTAGAAAGACTATTAATGAGAAGCAATCCAATTTAAATACGCTAACAGCTAGAGTAAGTGAAGCTGAAGATCATATTAGTGATTTAGAAGACAGATGGATTAAGAAGGAGGAGCAAGAGAAGTCTTGGAACAAACAGCCCAAATCTCATGAAAATAGAATTAGGGAAATAAATGATGCCATGAAACACTCTAATATCAGAATTACTGGAATCCCTGAAGGAGTTGAGAGAGAATCCTAGAAGATATAGTTGAACAAATCATGGATGAAAATTTCCCTAATCTGGGGAATGAAACTAATGTTCATGTCCTAGAGGCAGACAGGACACCCTCCAAGGTCAATGAGGTCAGAAAAAACTTCTGGTACATAATTGTGAAATTTATGAATCATAAAACCAAAGAATATGTCTCAAGGGCAGCTAGGGGGAAGTGATCCCTTACCTATAGAGGGAGGACCATGAGAAAAACGTCAGAACTATCCACAGAAACCTGGCAAGCCAGAAAGGGCTGGAAGGACATATTCAGGAAATTACATGAAAAAATATGCAGCCAAGGATGATATACCCAGCAAGGTTGACTTTCAGAATGGAAGGAGAAATACAGAGCTTCCAGGACTGCCAAGGTCTAAAGGATTATGCAACCACCAAGCCAGCACTACAAGAAATATTAAGAGGGGTTATATAAAAGAGAAACAAACCCAAGAGTGCCACAGAACAAAAATTTACAGAGGTAATCTACAGAAACATAAACTTTACAGGCAACATGATGTCAATAAAAACATATCTATCAATAATCATTCTCAATGCGAATGGGCTAAATGCTCCAATAAAAAGGCACAGGGTTGCAGACTGGATAAAATGACAGAACCTGTCCATATGCTGTTTAAAAGAGACACATTTTGAATCTAAAGACACTCCCAGATTGAAAGTGAGGGGATGAAGGACCATCTCGCATGCCAATGGACCTCAAAAGAAAGCCGGGGTAGAGAGTCTCATATCAGACAAATACGACTTTATTTTATTTTTTTAAAAAATATTTTATTTATTTATTTGACAGAGACAAACATAGCTGGAGAGGGAACACAGCAGAGGGAGTGAGAAAGGGAGAAGCAGGCTTCCCGCCAAGCAGGGAGCCCAATGTGGGGCTCGATCCCGGGTGTCTGGGATCATGACCTGAGCCGAAGGCAGTTGCTTAACCAACTGAGCCAACCAGGTGCCCCTGAATTGGATTTTAATTTAAAGACTGTAGTCAGATACACAGAAGGACACTACAGAATTCTCAAAGAGTCTATACACCAGGAAGATCTAACCATTGTAAATATTTATGCCCCCAACATGGGAGCAGCCAACTACAGAAGCCAAATGTTAAGCAAAATAAAGAGTCATTTGATACGAACACATTAATTGTAGGAGATCTTAACACATCACTCTCAGCAATGGACAGATCATCTAAACAGAAAATCATCAAAGAAACAAGAGCCTTGAATGACACATTGGACCAGATGGATCCCATAGATATATTCATAACATTCCACCTAAAACAGAAGAATACTCATTCTTCTCGAGTGCACATGGAACTTTCTCCAGAATAGACCACATACTAGGTCACAAATCAGGGTTAAATCAATACCAGAAAATTGGGATTATTCCCTGCATATTCTCTGACAACAATGCCCTGAAACTGGAACTCAACTGAAACAAAAAGTTCAGAAGAAAATCAAACACTTGGAGCTAAAGACTATCCTGCTCAAGAATCTTTGGATCCTGCAGGAAATCAAAGCATAACTGCAACACTTGGAAACCAGTGAGAATGAAGATACATCGATCCAAAACCAATGGGATACAGCAAAGGCAGTCCTAAGGGGGAAATTCATAGCCATCCAAGCCTCACTCAAAAAAATTGAAAAATCCCGAATACACCAACTTTCATTACACCTTAAAGAACTGGAAAATCAATAAAAAATTAAACCAACCCCCCACACAAGACAGGAAATAATTAAGATTAGAGCAGAGATCAATGAATCAGAAACTAGAGATACAGTAGAACACATCAAAAAAACTAGAAGCTGGCTCTTTGAAAGAATTATTAAGATCAATAAACCATTGGTCAAACTAATCCAAAAGAAAAGGGAGAAGACCCAAATTAATAAAACTATGAATGAAAGGGGAAAGATCACGACTAACACCAAGGAAATAGAAACAATCATTAGAAATTACTATCAACAATTACATGCCAATAAGTTTAACAACCCAGAAGAGATGGATACATTCCTGGAAACCTATAACTTCCAAGACTGAAACAAGAAGAAATTCAAAATATGAATAAACCAATATCTAGTAACGAGATTGAAGCAGTGATCAAAAACCTCCCAAAAAACAAGAGCCCAGGACCAGAGAGATTCCCTGTGGAATTCTACCAAACATTCAAAAAAGAAATAACATCTACCCTCTTGAAGCTGTTTCAAAAAATAGCAACAAAAGAAAAAAAATCCAGACTCTTTCTATGAAGCCAGCATTACTCTAATCCCCAAACCAGACAAAGACCCCATCAAAAAGGAGAACTTCAGACCAATATCTCTAATGAATATGGATGCCAAGATTCTCAACAAGATCCTAGCTAATAGGATCCACAGTACATTAAAAGGATTACCCACCACAACCAAGTGGGATTTATCCCAGGGGTGCAAGGGTGGTTCAACACTCGCAAATCAATCAACATGATAGAACAAATCAATAAGAGAGGAGAGAAGAACCACATGGTACTCTCAATTGATGCAGAAAAGGCATTTGACAAAATACAATTCTGATTAAAACTCTTCAAAGTATAGGGATAGAGGGAACATTCCACAACCTCATAAAATCTAACTATGAAAAACCCACAGTGAATATCACTCTCAATGGGGAAAAACTGACAGCTTTCCCTCTGAGATCAGGAACAAGGCAAGGATGCCCACTCTTACCACTACTGCTCAACATAGTGTTAGAAGTCCTAGCAACAGCAATCAGGCAACAGAAAGAAATAAAAGGTATCAAAGAGGAAGTCAAACTATCACTCTTTGAAGACAACATGATACTCTATGTGGAAGACCCAAAAGAGGAAGTCAAACTATCACTCTTTGCAGACAACATGATACTCTATGTGGAAGACCCAAAAGACTCTACCCCCAAACTACTAGAACTCATCCAACAATTCAGTAATGTGGCAGGATACAAAATCAATGCACAGAAATCAGTTGCATTCTTATACACTAACAATGAAAAAATAGAAAGGGAAATCAGAGAATCCATTTCGTTTACTATAGCACCAAAACCCATAAGATACTTAGGAATAAACCTAACCAAAGAAGTTAAGGATCTATACTCGAGGGACTACAGAACACTCATGAAAGAAATTGAAGAAGACACAAAAATATGGAAGAGCATTCCATGCTCATGGATCGAAAGAATAAACATTGTCAAAATGTACTGCCCAGAGCAATCTATACTTTCAATGCCATTCCGATCAAAATTCCACCAACATTCTTCAAAACATTGGAACAAACAATCCTAAAATTTATATGGAACCAAAAAAGACTCTGAATCACGAAGGCATTGTTGAATAAGAAAAACAAAGCTGGGGGCATCACGTTACCTGATTTCTACAAAGCTGTGATCACCAAGACAGCATGGTATGGGCACAAAAACAGACAAATAGACCAATGGAACAGAGTGGAGAGTCCAGATATGGACCCACAAATCTATGGGAAAATCATCTTTGACAAAGCAGGAAAAAATATCCAGTGGAAAAAAGACAGTCTCTTCAATAAATGGTGCTGGGAAAATTGGACAGCTACATATAGAAGAATTAAACTAGACCATTCCTTTACACCACACACAAAAGCAAACTCATAATGGATGAGAGACCTCAATGTGAGGCAGGAATCCATCAAAATCCTGGAAGAGAACATAGGCAGTAACCTCTTTGATATCAGCCACATCAACTTATTTCAAGACATGTCTCCAAAGGCAAAGGAGACAAAAGCGAAAATGAACTTCTAGGACTTCATCAAAATAAAAAGCTGCTGCACAGCAAGGGAAACAGTCAACAAAACAAAGAGGCCACCCATGGAATGGGAGAGGATATTTGCAAATGACACTACAGACAAAGGGCTGATATCCAAGATCTATAAAGAACTACTCAAACTCAATATCCAAAAAGAAGATGAACATATATCAAAAAAATGGGCAGGAGACATGAAGAGGCACTCCTCCATAGAAGATATACAAATGGCTAACAGACATATGAAAAAATGTTCATCATCACTAGCTATCAGGGAAACTAAAATCAAATCCACACTGAGACACCACCTTACATCAGTCAGAAGGGCAAAAATTAACAAGTCAGGAAACAACAAGTGTTGGAGGGGCTGCAGAGAAAGGGGAACCCTCTTACACTGTTGGTGGGAATGCAAGTTGGTGCAGCCGCTTTGGAAAACAATGTGGAGATTCCTTAAAAAATTAAAAACTGTACTACCCTATGATCCTGCAATTTCACTACTGGGTATTTACCCTAAAGATACAGATGTAGTGAAAATAAGGGCCATATGTACCCCCATGTTCATCGCAGCAATGGCCACAATTGCCAAGCTGTGGAAAGAGTCAAGGTGTCCTTCACTAGATGAATGGATAAAGAAGATGTGGTACATATATATACAATGGAATACTATGCCTCCATCAGAAAGGATGGACATCCAACTTTTGTAGCAACATGGACTGGAGTGGAAGAGATTATGCTGAGTGACATAAGCCAAGTAGAGAAAGTCAAGTATCACATGGTTTCACTTACTTGTGGTGCATAAGGAGTAATATAGAGGATAGTAGGAGAAGGAAAGGAAATGGGAAGTATGTTAATCTGAGGAGGGAAATGAAACATGAGAGACTTTGGACTCAGAAACAAACTGAGTGTCTTTGAGGGAAGGGGGTGGGGATATGGAAGAGCCTGGTGGTGGGTATACTGAGGGCATGTATTGCATGGAACACTGGGTGTGGGGCATAAATGAATCTTGGTACATGAAAAAATAAAATAAATGTAAAAAAAATCATCTTGTAACAATTAGCATAATTCCCAGTTAACAGCATAAAAATATTAAGATATAAGTAACTGGGAGAAAGGATTTTTTGAGGGGAGCAGTCCTTAGTATTCAGTGAGATATCCTCCTCTTATGGAAAAGGTGGAGGTTTGTTTTTTCTCCTATCAGCCTCAGTGGGAAGAGCTATAAAAAGATCTTTTAGAGAACAGAATGCTTTCCTGGAGTGGAATACTATCTGATTTAAGCATCAAACAAATAAATAAAAGAAAAAGAGAAAATGATCTGTAAGTAGAAGTCTGGCTGAAGTAGTTTGTGGAGGCAGGTTTGTTGTTTTTTTTTTTTTTAAGATTTTATTTATTTGACAGACAGAAACACAGCTAGAGAAGGAACACAAGCAGGGGGAGTGAGAGAGGGAGAAGCAGGCTTCCCGCCGAGCAGGGAGCCCGATATGGGGCTCAATCCCAGGTCTCCGGGATCATGACCTGAGCCGAAGGCAGTCGCTTAACCAACTGAGCCACCCAGGCGCCCCGTGGAGGCAGGTTTTAAGATTATTTGGGGGAAATAACTGCTTTTATTGGAAGCAGGCCATAGTTTTATGTTCCTAGGAGACCAGATATGGTAGGAGTATCAGATAGTTAGAGGTAGTTTTAGCATCTGAAGAGGGTTTCCTACAAGCAGTGAAACTAGTTAGTTAGAGGCTGAGGGAAGCTAACATGTGGCAACCCAAAATAACCTTTGGCCATTTCCATGTAGTTCCAGTTGCAGGTGTTCAGGAGCACATCTTCAAGACATCTATGGAAGTATTAGAAGAGACATATTTGCTTAAGCAGTGACCAAAAAACAGAGGAAACAAAATTAGTTCAAAGAATGCTAGTCTCACATGACATCTTCTATACTTATCTCTGTGTTTCTCCTCTGTGAAACCTACAGAAGCGAGGGAACTTAGTGAGTGGGGGAGGATGGTAGAAGGACTTCATAGGTAGGGAAACAGAAAAATATGTAATCATAGACCATTCCCAAATGCCAATTACCAACCTGATGCAGGCCTACACTGAGGGAGAAGTTAGAAAAACTTAAACTTGAAAGGAAGTTCTGAGTTTCTGCTATCCTACAGAAAGAAATATTTTAAATACTAAATGAGTCTATTCTTGGGTTGAAAGTAACCAGAAGACTGCTTATGATCTGAAAGACTACAGAAATTCTGAGACTTGCCCAAGATAAAGCTTGCAAAGTGGTGAGGAGTAAATGGCTGACTTAGTGCATCTGTAAACAGAGACTTCTGTCTGACCTCCAGAGCAGGGGTCAACTAACTTTTTCTGTAAAGGACCAGATAGTAAATATTTTGGGCTTTGGAGGCCAACAAGAAAAATTGAGGATACTATGTAGATGATTATAACAAGTTAAAACACTTTTTTTTAATTGTTACTTAAATTTTTATTCCAGTGTTCCAAGATTCATTCCCCCGTTTCCCACACCCAGTGCTCCACGCAATAGGTGCCCCCATTACCCACCACCAAGCTCTCCCATCCCTCCACCCCCATCCCTCCAAGTCCCTAAGTTTGGTTCTGTGTCCAAAGTCTCTTGTTTCGTTTTTCTCCCTGGATTACCCTGCTTCCCATTTACTTTCCTACTCCCACTGTCCTCCAGGTTACCCCTCATGCACTGCAAGTAAGTGAAACCATGTGATACTTGACTTTCTCTTCTTGGCTTATTTCACTCAGCATAATCTCTTCCAGTCCAGTCCATGTTGCTACAAAAGTTAGATATTCATCCTTTGTGATGGAGGCGTAGTATTCCATTGTATATATGTACCACATCTTCTTTATCCATTTATCTAGTGAAGGACACCTTGACTCTTTCCACAGCTTGGCAATTGTGGCCATTGCTGCGATGAACATGGGGGTACATATGGCCCTTATTTTCACTACATCTGTATCTTTAGGGAAAATACCCAGTAGTGAAATTGCAGGGTCATAGGGTAGCTCTATTTTTAATTTTTTAAGGAATCTCCACACTGTTTTCCAAAGCGGCTGCACCACTTTACATTCCCACCAACAGTGTAAGAGGGTTCCCCTTTCTCCACAGCCTCTCCAACAACTGTTTCCTGTCTTGTTAATTTTGGCCATTCTGACTGGTGTAAGGTGGTATCTCAGTGTGGTTTTGATTTGAATTTCCCTGATAGCTAGTGACGCTGAACATTTTTTCATGTGTCTGTTAGCCCTTTGTATATCTTCTATGGAGAAGTGCCTCTTCATGTCTCCTGCCCATTTTTTGATGTGCTCATCTTCTTTTTGGATATTGAGTTTGGGAAGTTCTTTATAGATCTTGGATACCAGCCCTTTGTCTGTAGTGTCATTTGCAAATATCTTCTCCCATTCTGTGGGTTGCCTCTTTATATGTTGATTGTTTCCTTTGCTATACAGAAGCTTTTTATTTTGATGAAGTCCTAGAAGTTCATTTTCGCTTCCGTCTCCTTTGCCTTTGGAGACGTGTCTTGAAAGAAGTTGCTGTGGCCGATGTCAAAGAGGTTACTGCCTATGTTCTCTTCCAGGATTTTGATGGATTCCTGCCTCATGTTGAGGTCTTTCATCCATTTTGAGTTTGCCTTTGTGTGTGGTGTAAGAGAATGGTCTAATTTCATTCTTCTATACGTAGCTGTCCAATTTTCCCAGTACCATTTATTGAAGAGACTGTCTTTTTTTCCACTGGATATTTTTTCCTGCTTTGTCAAAGATGATTTTCCCATAGATTTGTGGGTCCATATCTGGACTCTCCACTCTGTTCCATTGGTCTATTTCTCTGTTTTTGTGCCAATACCGTGCTGTCTTGGTGATCACAGCTTTGTAATAAAGCCTGAAGTCAGGTAATGAGATGCCCCCAGCTTTGCTTTTCTTCTTCATCAATTCCTTAGCGATTCGGGGTCTTTTTTGGTTCCATATAAATTTTAGGATTGTTTGTTCCAACATTTTGCAGAATGTTGGCGGAATTTTTATTGGAATGGGATTGAAAGTGTAGATTGCTCTGGGCAGTATAGACATTTTGACAATGTTTATTCTTCCGATCCATGAGCATGGAATGCTCTTCCATTTTTTTTGTGTCTTCTTCAATTCCTCTTAGGAGTGTTCTATAGTTCCTTGAGTACAGATCCTTGACTTCTTTGGTTAGTTTTTTTCCTAAGTATCTTATTGTTTTTGGTTCTATAGTAAACGGAATCGATTCTCTGATTTCCCTTTCTATTTTTTCATTGTTAGTGTATAAGAATGCAACTGATTTTTGTGCATTGATTTTGTATCCTGCCATATTACCAAATTGTTGTATGAGATCTAGTAGTTTGGGGGTAGAGTCTTTTGGGTCTTCCACATAGAGTATCATGTTGTCTGCATAGAGCAAGAGTTTGACTTCCTCTTTGCCAAGCTGGATACCTTTTATTTCTTTCTGTTGCCTGATTGCTGTTGCTAGGACTTCTAACACTATGTTGCAAAGTAGTGGTGAGAGTGGGCATCCTTGCCTTGTTCCTGATCTCAGAGGAAAGGCTGTCAGTTTTTCCCCATTGAGGATGATATTCATTGTGGGTTTTTTGTAGATCCATTTTATGAGGTTGAGAAATGTTCCCTCTATCCCTACACTTTGGACAGTTTTGATCAGGAACGGATGCTGTATAAAAACACAATTTTTAAAAAAGATTTTATTTATTTGTCAGAGAGAAAGGGAGAGAGAGACAGAGAGCAAGCAGAAGCAGGGGAAGCTGCAGGAATAGGGAGAAGCCGACTCCCCATGTAGCAAGGAGCCCCATGTGGGACTTGACTCTAGGACACTTGGATCATCCCAGACCTGAGCCAAAGGCAGCCGTTCAACTTACTGAGCCACCCAAGGTATCCCAAAATAAAGTTTTTATTAACTGAATTCAAAATGTAACTGAGTAATTTTATTTTATTTTTTGGTAATACAGGTTTACAAATACAAATGGAATTCTTTTTAGGGATGACATTTTACATAATTGGGCTTAAAAACCAGTATTCTCTATTATCAAATAAGGATGATGTTCATTTGCAAATACTCATGTTCATTTACAAAATCAATTCCTACTCATAGCCATACAAAAATAGACAGTGGGTTAGATTTGACTCCTGGGCCATTGTTCCTACCCACAGCATAGAGTCCCAACGTTTTCATTGAATTCATTACAATTTTACTTGAGTGATATCCTGAGAACTCCTAAATGAAGACACCAGGAGTAAAGCAGGGTGAGAGGCATGAGAGCTGGTTGTCAAGCCCTAGCACAGAGAGAAGTGGGAGCCTACAATGCATCACATTTCCTCTGTTTCTAGTGACTACTCTTGTGGTAAATACCCTCTAAGGTAACCTTGCTCCATTAGCACCTATGAAACTATCAATTACACCAAAATCTACCAAAAAAAAAAAAAAAGATTTTCCAAAAGGGAGAAGAAAGATCACAAAGATACTCCTCTCATACAAGAAAGCAACTAATACATTTGTTCCATAGATTTCTTCTTACTGGCCCTTTCAAAAGAGTTAGTCAAGTTAAATTGTTGCCATTTGTAAGAGTACTAACAGAAGTAAATTATAAATTTTGCAATGTATTTAATCAATATCTGAAATTATGTTAATTTTGCTCTGAATGGTAGATGAGATTTCTTCAGTAGAAAACACACTACTCCAAATAATACTGCATTTAAATCTGTAGCACTTTAGCATTTTCAATATTTTTCTCTAATGTACCCAAAATTAAAAACCCCAAAATGTCCTGATAAGTTTGATTCAGGGCTATATCCAGTGAGTCAGTAGTTATTGCTTTGCTGAGAAAAAGGAATTTTGTTATTGTTTTTTGAGATAGAAAATGAGCAAATATATGTAGCATAAATTTAATATGAACTCAAGGAAATACTGACAAGCTACTATAAATCATTAAGTGAGACAGAAAGCAAGAAAAAGCCATGAAATCTCCCCAAGATTTCTTCATTTTGGTTCAAAAGTTATTGGTTTGCTTTGATACATTACTAATGTAGTGTGGAAATGGGTTTACTAGATATATAATGCATCATGTGGTTACCTCTAAAAGAGGAGGAACATCCCAGGGAATCACTTTAATGTCGTTTGGGAAGACCCAGTGATGCTCAGTATCAGTTAACTGAAGAGGTTAAGGAGACAAGCCCGTCAATTGGCAAATCTTTGCGTCCAGGATTGCTCAGACTCTGTTGACCCTTTCAAAGAGAAGATGCCAATTATTCTGTTAGATGTTAACAGGGATGCAAATTGTTACAGGGAGATGATATTGGAATGGGAGACATTAGCTTTCATGTTGCCTGCCTGGCTGGGCTGTAGGTAGCTAAAGGTCATTTGTAAACCTCATGTGAACTTCTGGAGATCTGAGGATGCTTGGAACCTCAGGACTTAAAAGCACCTTATTCACACATGGCCTACTGGTTAAAAAGAAAAACAAAGGGAAGGACAAAACAAACAAACAAGCAAGCAAACAAACAAAAAGAAATGTGACTAGCTCTTTAAATGGGAGTATTAATGATGTTTCATGGAGCAAGAAACAGCTCTAACATGTCTGTAGTAGAGAACTTAAGTAAAAACTATTCAGAAAGGTACCCATAATCCCTTAAAAATTGAAATCTAAGAAATTTTATCAAATATGACTGCAAAATTATTCATAAATATTTCATTATACTTCATATTTTCCAGTTTTCAAATGTTTTGTGAATATATACTGCTTTCAGATATTATATTTCAGGTATTATATTAAAAACCAACTCAATCATAGACAGCCAGAGCCTAGGAAGGACCTTAAAAATCAACTAGGTCAGAATTTCCCTGGTTTCTGGGAAATAAATATCAACAATATCCTCTAGTCACATGTCAAACAAAAACTGTCACCCATATTACTCCTTCAGATGGGGAAACCAAACACAGGGAACTGGAGGACAGTAAAAATATCACAGCATCGTTTTTAAAAATTTAATACCTAGAATAACCTGACTCAAATTGTGGTTCCCATATTTACCTGCAAGAAGATCCTGAAAATTTTGTTTTACTCTCATCAGTATTTATTTGTTTTTGTTTTGTTTAAAAAACAACAAAACAAAACCCTAGCTGTATTTACCTTCAAGAGATATTTTTACTTGCTTTTCCAGGTGATCTTAAGTATTTTACAGGCAAAATAATGTCTTCAATGTTTCTGTATTGGAAAATTATCTTATTAATTATGATAACTAACATGTAATTTTGTGATAATAATTCTGTACTTTAAGGTCTTTCTGCTACTTCTCTTTAGACCCTACCTTTCATTTCCTCCAAGATTCAGAAAATTTTGAAAAGATCCTTAAATTTAAAGTTCAAAGTCTAGTTTCCAGATCAACCATCTACCAATTCTGTGGCTTAAGCACCAAATTTATCCCTCTATATACAATATCCCCATGAACATACAATATAGTGACAATAAGTCAACACATATTATTAAATGTGTTTTTCTAAGAATTAAATAGAATATAAGGCATAATATCATTTAAAAGTATACATGTTCTTAAGATAAGATTTGTGTCTAGAACAAAGATTTATTTACAATTTTCTTTATACTGTAACATCATGTTATGCAGTAGAGCAAAGACTGTACTTTGTAGGTTTTTTTTTTTTAAGGGACAAGATTTCTTTCTATTAAAATTTAGTGTCTCTTGTGATTTTTCACAATTCCTAGATACACAGATCCCTGGTTGTTGAGAGTACAGTGTTGATACTGTCCTGGAAGGCAAGCCCAGACAGCTGAGGGCATACATGAGCATCACACAGTTTAGGGGTAATATTAAAAAATAGCTGAGATAGTATCATGATAGCAGCATAGGTTATCCTACTTCACACTGCTTATAGGACGACTGGCTAGCACCATCCATAGAAAAAAAACACCAGCGAGAAAATCCTTAGAACTGGGGATGAGGCCAAAAAGCCCCCTAGACCACAGAGACTCAGAAGGCCCTACTTGGAAGGCTGAGAGGAGTGGCTATACTCTGATACCTGCAGTCCAGAAGAGCACCACCCTTGGGTCTACAATTTCTCCAGTGTGAAATAAATAGCACAACTTGGATATCTACCTTCTCCAGAATTTTAGGGTGATTCCTAGGAGGCTCACTTGAGACTTGTCTTATAGGGATCACTGTGAAAATCTTCTGGGCTTAAAAACTGGGATCAGGTAGAGATGGAGAAGGGGAGTGGGCCCTACAGCCATCAGAACTCAGATTTTGGTAGACTGCATTCCTCCACACAGTTGCACCCAAATGGAGATCTCAGCCAGTGGCTCTAACCATCTTCAGAGTCAAGTTAATGGCCTTGCTGGTTGAAAAGCTTAATGGGCAATTCTGCTTCTGTAGCTTCATAAGCAAGTAAGCTGTGGATCATGAAGAGCATTCTATGGCCTCAACCAGGCATGGAACAAAATTCAAGTCCCAGTTACTGTTACATATAGCCCACATACTGCCCAACCAGAAGCTTAAACAATGAATACAGGTAGCTCTGTGCAGCCCTTTTTTTTTTTTTTTTTTTTTTAGCCATGCTTGTAGTGGCACCACAGCAGAGGACCCAGCCAGAGGCTCTGCAAAACCAGTCTGGTGATCTTATCCCACCAGGGAGTTTGGTGTGTTAGTTCTGCTTGATTTGCCTCATGAGCCAGTAAGCCATACTGGCTGTGAGTATGTTCTACAGCCCTGCCTTGACAGGGAAGAAAATTCAAAGCCCTGCCTAATCATAGCCTCCAGACCTCCAACCAAGATGCCTGATCAGAATCTAGACAGCCAGAGATGATATTCTATAGTCATGCTTGGACAGAAAGCCAAGCCAGTAGTCTTGTATAACTGTTAAATATAGCCTTTGGTCCCACATAACCAACGGCATTACAGTGACACTGGAAAGCCTTAGAAACCAGCCAACAAAACCACCTAGCTGAGGAACCCAGCCCACAGCCCTACTATACTGTAGAGCCCAGCTATGGTCTTGCCCAATTGCTGAATGTAGCCTACAGCCTCACCCAAGCAGGGAGCCCAACCAATGACCTAGTCAGATCATGGAGCAAAGCCTATTACCCCACCCAATGAGGAAGCCTGGACAGTGAGCCCAATTAACCAAAGGGTATAATCTCTAGCCCCATCCAACTTCAGGACACAGCTAGAAGCCCCTCCCAATCACAAAGCTTAGCCAGTGACCTTTCCCAATAACAGAGCATAACCAGTGGTCTGTCTGATCATGAAGCCAGCCTGTGTACATGTCCAACTTAAGACACTCTCTTGAGTACCTGCCTGATCACAAAGTACAGCCTGCAAAGTCCTGCCATAATCCTGCCTAAACTTGGGAGTTTATCACCTTTTGGTCAAGAATCATATGCTGAGATTCTATCAACCATGAGTGATTGTGGAGCCAAGCCCATAGCTCTGTCAGTCCAACTAGTGGCCTCATGTTAAGAAAGTCAGCCAGTGACATTATCCAACCAGAAGTAATGGGAAAGCCCAGCCAGTAGTTCCACATAACCACAGAACACAGTCAGAAGCTGTATCTGATCAGGGAATGTTATGGTCCCACATGAACATAGAACCCAGTCAGCACAGCCACCAAACCACAGAGTTCAGCCAGTGGCACACTAATTCTCACCTCAGAGCACCGGTAGTGACCTCACCCAAATATAAACCCTGATAGAAAACCCTACCTGTTCAAGGATGCTACCAGTTAACCTGTTCTGAACCCCAAGCTGAAGTGAATGTATAAAGACTGTCTTCCAAAGAGAATCTTTGGAAGAATACAAAAGCATAAGGATCATGAACAATCAGGTAAACATGATATGACCAAAAGAAAATAATAAATCTCTAATAAGTGACCCCAAAGAAATGAACATATAAAAATTGTCTAAAAATGATTCAGAATAATACTCTAAAGAAGTTGAGTAAACTACAAGGACACATAGACTGCCAACTAAATGAAATTTGGAAGTTAGTGCATGGGCCAAATGAGATGTTTAACAGACACTGTGAAACTATTAAGAAAAAAA